>JANHGB010040328.1:31551-42485 GCA_026283785.1 Coracopsis vasa | reverse complement strand
AGAATGGTTTGGCTTGGAACGGACCTTAAAGATCATCCATTTCTAACCACCCTGCCATGGGAAGGGACACTTTCACTTTGAGGGAGGTTCCTCAAAGCCCCGTCCAACCTGGCCTTGAACACTGCCAGGGATGGGGCAGCCACAGCTTCTCTGGGCAACTTGTCTCATCACCCTCACAGTAAAGAACTTCTTCCCTATATCTAATCTAAATCTACCCTCTGACAGTTTAAAGCCATTAGTCATTGTCCTATCAGTACTTGCTGTTATAAAAAGTCTATTTCTCTCATTATCATAGGTACATTTGGAAGTAGGATCTGTTTGACCTGCTGGCCAGGAAAAGGGTGTCTATGCTGGGGGCGTACTCCAAGGCTAAATCTTAGAGTAGGGATAAAAGATCCTCTCCCAGCTGAGGTCTTTCTGGTGAGCTTTTCACAGCTGGATCACAGGGGTTTAATGCAAACCCTGGTAAATAGGTGTTAATAGTTCAGGGCAGCTTGCAAACAAAATATCTTGACTTTCTCAGGAAAAGTACCCTTCACTACATGCACCAAACCTTGTAACTCATGCAAGATAACTATAAAGAGTATTTTTGGAGTACTGTGTACTATCTTTAATAAAACATAAAGGTAGTCTTTAGGCTTCAGTCCACAGACAAATTTTGCCTTCCTCTTTGCTATGAATTAAAATATAAGATTTGAAAAATATTAATATGCTTTACTATGGCTTATGTGCATAAGCAATGATTTTCTTTCAAAAGTGATTCTTCCATATTCCCCAGGCTCTCCAGGACCACAGAACTCTTTGTCCATGGCAAGTTTTGCACACTGAATATCTTTTATTAGAGTAACGCATCTGCTTGAAAAAATACGGCTTTGAGGCTTAACAGGCTCTGAGATACTTTCAAGTATACTTCTAGTCTCTCATACAAGACACCGTCTCTACTTTCAACACTGTCTTGCCTATGCCCTTAGGCCACGACAGCAACAAGCACTAGTGTGTTTCTGAGCACTGCAGAATTATTTTGACCACCTGAGGATCACTAAAGCTTCTATCAGTCTAACCTTGGGTGGTAACTGACTTGTCTGAAGTACAAGTCTGTTGGCAGTGTGGAAAATGATAATTGGCTTTGGTGTATATGATTACCCATTCACTGGATTTCTAGCAAAGATAAGCACTAAGGATTGCTGTCTTTTGCCCATAAGCTCAGCTAAACTGGGTAACTTTAATTCCTTTAATAGCCTTATTCTCTCTTTTGTACAGATAAAATTCTGGTTTTCAGCAGTCAGTTAATAGCTGGCTCTTAGAGTTGCAGAAGTTGTGTTGTTGTTAGGCTAGATGACAACCATTCTCCTTCCTGTTTTTCTGCTAGGTCAATAAAACAGACCTTATCAAGGGTCACTGCCCTTACAGAGTGTTTTCAAGATAGGTAAAGCACTTGCCCATACATAAAGTGCTGCAGGATTTGTAACTTGCCTATAAAGCAGAGTATGTTGTCAATAACGGTTATTTCCATTTCCACTGGCCATAGTGACCCAGCTGCATCAGTACTACGGAAAAGTTACTGGCAGTGACCAGTTAGTCTGGGTACCTGCAGCAAGGCTTTCCTCTGTAGGCTTCCAGCTGTGAAGGATGTGCAGCAAGTGGTGCCTTCTGCTCCCCCTCATCCAGGCTATTCACTTTGTTGAGTTGCCTTGATTGTGGTTTTGTTCTGAGATGCCTGTTAGCTCTGGACTGAGAAGCCGTCTTCCCTGCAGCATCATTGTGATTCTGCAAAATGGAAGAGATGGAGAAGATCTCTTGGTTGGCAGGTCCCATCAGCAGTGTGATAGACATTTACTGCGGATTTGCCTGTAGGATTTGAATATGCCCATACATAATGCATAGGTTTCAACTCGTTTAGCTAAAGGTGTGATTATATAAAGTGACAATTGTTCTAAGATTGGGTCGTACTTATTTTTTTGGTGTGAAGTAAATACATTTAAGTGAACCTTACTTAACACAAACCAGTTTCATCTCAGACCATTGTTTTCACATAGGCTTATAATACAGTCTGAACTGACCAGGTTTAAAATGAACTTAAATCTGTGCATTCTGCTCATTTGGGCAGCACCTGCTCTGTGAGTGGGAAGTCTTTCTCCTGCCAAAGGCAGAAAAAGCCCTTCAGACCACTTAGTGGTCTACTTAAATTAATTGTTGGAAAAATATCATGTGGGTTTAGGTACTGTTAAAGCAAGACGAGGGCCATATTTGTCCTGCAGACACGAAGTTTCCTACCTTTGCTTCCCTTCCAGCATGACCTCGAGTCAATGTTGGTTCCAGGCTGGCCAGGGACTCCTGTGACTTGGCTGTGATGGTAGAGCAGTCAAACCCAAGTGCTGCTTTTCTGAAAAGAGTTTTCTGTACCAAAACTTTGCCTCCCATGCCTAGAGTTGGCCAAGGGGTGATGCCAGTCTTGTGAAGCCATGGAGCAGCAGTGGGGTCCATAACTGGGGTGAAAGTAACCCAAATCACACCTTAACATTTAGTAGGCATAAAAGAAATGAGACTTAGACAATCCAAAGATATGGATAATAAATCACCGATTTTCAGCCTGGCTTTCTTATTGGCCAGTCTCATCAAAAGTTCCTCTGGCCAAATGTTGTTTGTGCCTCAGAACTGCCTGCTTGAGCATTGAGTAACACTATTTACTTCAGAAATAGTTTTCATCCAATGGCACAAGCCAGCTTAGAAAGAGGAAAAGGCCCATTGAACAGGCAAGCTGCCTGATCAAGTTCACTGTTAATACATTCTTAAATGGTTAATCTGTTGATAGATCCAGCTCATAAACTAGTGCAATGTATGGATGCAGCTACACAGATGCAACACAGGTGAGGTTTTATGGTAATGATGGGCCATCTGATGTATTCCTTAAGGAAAGAGAGATTGAAGAGTGAATTGCCATGTGCGACAGACTGGACATCTAATCCACCTAGACTCTTGTAATGATCCGTTATGGGCCTGGTCAGCTTAAAACACCCAAGAAACACAACTGTTTGAACAGTTGATCAAAATGCTTGGTGAGCATGCTCAATTGATGGCAGTATTTCCTGTTCTTCCCCACTGTTTTGAGCTGCATTATAGAGACTGCTTAGGATCGATCAGCCTCAGGATGTTAACTATTAATTTTATATTTGCCTGTCCCTGTGCTTGGTCTTTCCCAGCCATCTCCCCAGATGCACCTCATGAGACTGGGGCTTCTAATTCTGTGGTTATGATCAAGACTATCGCTTTTGCTTGGCTTTCTTCTCTGGGGACAAGACCAAGCACCCACACTTCCTGTGTCATGTCAAAAAATAGCTGTTTTGGTAGAATAAAGGAAATCTGCAGCAAGGAGAAAATCAAACTAAAATACATAATGCTAAGTAACAGCAATGCAAGCAGCAGAGAAAAATCGCATCATAAGTTAAAAGAGTTCGAAATGAGCAAAACAAGAGACATTTCCAGCACAAGAGATTCAAGATGCTCCAGGGAGTGAGTCACGAAAGGGTCAGGTGATGACAGCCTCTGCACTTGAGACACCGAGAAAGAAATGTTGCAGTAAGACTGCACAGCATCTCCTGACTTCTGCACTGCTTACTCAGCAGCAAGGATAGAGCTTCCATCAGCTCTTCTTTTCCTGTGATAAGTAAAAATCAGTTATTACAGAGAGATAGAATGCAATGAAATATTTAACGCCTGTAAGAAACATGATTTTTTTTCAGAACATAAAACACACCTTCTTTGAACATAAGCCAGCCCTCCTTCAGAAGCAGCATTTAGGATTTGTCTTGGGATTTTAGTCAGCATTCTGAAATGCTGATACTTTAGTCTCTATTTACATATCTCTGCTTTTTGGCTTGTAATCCAGTTTGTGAAACTAAAAGCTGTCTGAGATACTGTTTAACTGGCATCATACAAAATATCTCAGGTGGGTTATCTGTGTGGTTTTATTTTGCTGGTTCTCATTGGTGTATCCAGTAAGATCTGTTTGTGGTTTGTACGTGCACAACATGTACGTCTTGTTGCTTCTGTAACAGAGCAGGACTTTGATTTGGGAAGTACTCAGGTATTATGTAAGCAAGTGGTTTTAGCCTGGAAATTACTTGCTACTTTCCCTTTGTTTTCAAAGGTAATTTTGCTGCCAATGGTATGCCCTATTTGTGTTAAGTATCAGTAAAAACTCTAGTGCCTATCCAGTATTTCACATGTTGAGTATGGCTGTAGTTGAAAGATAATTGAATTTGCCAGATTGCCAGGGTTGCTGCTGCTTCTGAAATCAGTTTCTCCTAGCTCGAGTTCTCTGGAGCAAGCAGGCTTACTGGGACTTTACCTTGGAGTTCACCAATACTTCCCTTCAAAGACTGCCTCACATCTTTGTTGGCCTTCTGAAAATGCCCTAGCAACAAAACCACAATTATTTATGCTACAAAATAATTTTGTGTAGTTTAAGCTGTTTATTATTCACCTTAATATTTGGGAAGAGCAGCGCAGGCAGGCTCACGTGGCAGACCAGCTTGACAGGCTGCCTGGAGAACACGGGAGCCAGAGCTGCAGGAGAGTTTTGAGTGGTCCCCAGGTTACCTGCAGAAGCTATGGCAAGCATCAGGCCCGAGTAATAAATAATTGACATTTACTGTTCCTTCAGTGTTTTGACCCACAGTTACCATTCTCTAGGCATTGCCCAAAAGCCCAAACTACCACTGTTTGTATAAAAAATACTGTTGGTATTTTCTAATGCAAGAAAACCAGCGTTTTCTTGCATTAGAACCAACGTGCACTGAAACTGCAGAAATCCTTTGGTTGAGCATATGTCTGCAATTTGAGACTGAAAAGAAAAAAGGGAAAAGAGGAGGGTGAAGAAACATCTGATGCTCTCTCCTACTGTGAACAGATTTCTTAGTACTTCTTCCTTGTTCATCTTCAGGCTTTTGGAGGTTTCAGACAGGCTTGGTGTGTGAGTCATACTGCTGTCCAGCAGTATGGTATTCACTTGAGGGAATTCAGAACATGGTATAATAGCACTGTAATTGGAAATTTGTGACCCACACCTGACAGTGTAATCCATGTAATGTATTTATTTAGCAAGGGAGAAGGAAATTTGTGTGATTGATTAACTCTTTGATTCTGAGGCTCCTCTGAAGTTAATGAGAATTTCTTTGATTTTGTTTGGTTTGGTTTGTTTTTTTATAAATAGACCCAATTAGTTCTTTGATAAACCAGGTCTTAATGGGCAGGAAGATTGCAGCACCAGGGAATGAATGGTTGAGTGAGGAAAAATTGTAATGTAGTGTTTAAAAAGGAGCTGTCTGATACCTGATGACCGTAAACAAGCATTTGGCAACCAAATGTAGTGGAATCCTGTAAGGAAAGAGTAGTTAACTGAGCATCTTGGCAGCAGTGGCTGGAAGTCAGAATTTCAAGTGCAGCCACAAGAGCATGATTTTTGGGAGTGTGTTTCTAAGGAGCCTTGAGGTTGGAGGAAAGGTGTGTGAATTCTGTCAGAGGTTTGGAAAGCTCTTAAAAGCAATTTAGACAGCGTGCTTGTTTCCTGCTTGGCAGCAAAGTGATTCTGGTGCTACCGTAATGTAACACTGATGAAACCAGTACCTTCAGCCTGGGAAGTGAGATGGATTTGCTCAAGGGGTACTTTATCTTGTGGACTTCACTAAGCAGTCTGCAGACACCTGAGTGCTGTGCTGAGTTTAGATGAAAATGCTGATGTCTTTCACATTCTTTCCACTTCTGATGAGCAGACCCTCATGGTGATTTGCTGAGGGAAGGTGAGGCAGATACCCAGCAGGGTAGGTGAAAGAAGGAAGGATGCTCTGTGACCTGTGCAGCCTTGAGTTAGTTCTCACCATCCTGTTCATGGACAGTGAAAGACAGAAAGGAACTCATTACTCCTTGGATAAGCACAGTTGGGTTGAGCCCAGGTATTAAACTGGACCAGGTGAAGCACAAGGCATCCACTTACACTGAGGCTGCGTTACTCTGGATTGACTGGAAGTCCTTGCTTGGGGAACAGCATTTGAATAGGACTTTTTTTCCCCATCAACAAGAGCAGTGCTTCTGTGATGGCAGTGTACCCAGTTCCTGTATGTGCCAGGTGATGTTATGATGTGGTCAGTTTGGTCTCACAGAATGGTTCATTTTATATGTATAAATGTATGCTACCTATATATAGTTTTCTACAGGCTGTAGGTTAAAATTCTTCTTTTACAAGTGCTAAGGTAAGCAAAATGTAAAATTCAGGAAAGCTCTTTATGTATTTAGGGATTTAATTGTGATCTCTCTGTCTTGGTCACATCAAAGCTCTGAATGAAAGCTTCATTTGATACTGATGATGGGAACAACCTTGAAAGTGCAGCTGAGGGCTTTATAGCTGCATAGGACATTTCATAACATTTCACATAACATTTCAGTCATCACCACGGTCTAAAAATACATCACTCTTCCCCATTAAAACTTGAAGGTGGTCCTTTAGTTGTATGTTTAGAAATAACCAAAGGTAGGTTGATGGATAATTCTTGAGCCTAAGATCAATGTTTATTGCTTGAGGGGAAACGCTGGCCACATGGAATCAGTGAGCAGTCCCAGAGCAGACAAGAACATTGCACAGGCCACTGCCCAGCAATGAGTGAAACAATGACATTTCAGTGCAACTAAACACAGCTACTAATGAAGTGGCTGGGAGGGTTCCCATTGTTTGTGCTGTTCCTATGACAAGTTGTCATGGATTTGTTTGTGGCATTGCTTCAGTTTTCATCTTTCAGTTTGAGAAGGTAGGGGTGAAGTTACTTCCTCTAATTAAGAGCAATCCATTTACATGATAAAGGGGTATTCCCCTAGTAATATTAAATAATCTGGTTTAATTTGGATTTTAAAATATAAAATAAAATTTAAAATATGAAATAAAATATAATAGTAGTATTTATCTATTATCCTTACAAAGAACACTGCAGTTTATCTATTATCCCTAAGAAAAAACCTGCAGTACTTGTGTTTGGCTTCCCCCTCCCTGATTTTTCTTCTTAGGCTACAGCAAGCATTGGAAGTTGTCCTATGCAATCTTTTTGCATTTGGGTGGTGATTGTTGGTGGTTGTGGAGCTGTTCCCTGGCAGTTTTCTTCATTATGCAATTAAGAACCATCAAAAATCTATACTGCAAGCA
The DNA here is from genome assembly GCA_026283785.1 of Coracopsis vasa. Lineage (NCBI taxonomy): Eukaryota > Metazoa > Chordata > Aves > Psittaciformes > Psittacidae > Coracopsis > Coracopsis vasa. The sequence goes on along the minus strand of JANHGB010040328.1, from coordinate 35,296 downwards.
GCAGGTGTTATATATATGCAACTAATAATAATAACAATAGTAATAATAAAAGTCATCTTCAGGCTGATAATAGATCAGAAGCAGAACAAAAACTTACTTGCAGCAGTGAGGTTTTCCCCCAGTCACAGCAGAAAGTGCTTTATCAAAGCTACAGATCTACCACTGCCTGTTTTGATCCTGTTTCCCAGCACTGGTTCGTGTCTGTTAGTGATTTATTTTTCTTATGAGTAAAAAGCAACCTTCTGTTTGTCTTCGGAAGGCAGCTTCTCCATCACTGGTATTTTGGGTAGGGTTTTTCTAAACATAAAAAGGCATCTTCTTAAGCGGACAGCTGAACTGTTCTGCTTTTCTGGTTTCTACATGTGTTAAGTCCCAAAATGCATGCCTTGCTACCAGACAGAATACCGCATTCAGTATGTTTCCGAGTGACTGCAGCATGACCGGAGCAATCTTGGGAGTTGCTGGAATCCGTGGAAAAGGCAGCTTTGGTGGGCTTGTGTTTCCTTTTTATTTCCTTTCGAATTACTTGATGAAAAAATGATGTATTTCAATTATTTTGGGAAGGTTGCTGGTGCTGAAATACTAATTTAGGCATTAAATATTTAATATTGTGATGGCTGTTTGGAGTTTAAGCTGTTCTTTCTGACCTGCACCAGCATACAACTCGTTCGTTAGAAAAACAGGTGACAAGATAAAATGTGTTATTTCTGCCCTGTCATTCACTGACAGTGTCAGGAATTGAGGTATTTTGGGCTTGCATAATTTCTGACTTAAACCTGCTAAGAGGCAGGAGAGACAGAGCCTGCGCAATCTAACAAAGGTATATAACTGGAAAACACAGTGAATTGCCATTTAAAAAACCACCACCACAACACATTCAACTAGAGCAGAAAAGGAAACACCGAACCAAAACTGTATAGGTTTACAACTGCACCCCAGTTACGCATAAATGCAGTGAGTAAACTAAAAAAGACAATTTAATAGAAGTGTGGGGTTTTTTGCTATTCCTCTGTGCTTTTATCGGTACCATCCCAGTTATAGAAATGAAATGGTGGCTTTATGAAGATGGGAACTGTACTGATGGCACTCCTTAGGATGTGAAGTGCTGTGTATGGACATTTCTATTTGGAGACAGAGCATCCTATTTTTATATTACTTATCCTAGAGAAATTTGACAAAGATGTGTTTGTTCCAGAATAATTTCCTGGTCAAATGGATATATGGGTGCTTATCTTTGTGCTCTGCTTTATTAAAACAGGTGAAGTTGTAATTTGAAAGATAGGCATTTGTAAGAGGCATTGGGCAGGCGTTGGGTGCGCAGGAGTCCTTAGCTGGGTTTGACCTAGATGTGTAGTTGTATAATAACAAGAGAGGCTCCAAGCTGTGTATTGCTAAGGCTTAGAAAATCGCCTCCAAAAACATAGCCATGAGTCTTCCCTGGTCACATGTGAACAGTTTGCAGCCAGCTGGCAACAGTCTAAGAAAGCTGCGGATTCACCTTTTCCCAGTGCAAGGCACCTGCCTGGAGTGACGTACGGGAGGACTTTGCTCAGCTTCTGCTGCTCGAGTGGCCTCCATCCTTACCATGGCACCAGTGTAGGGAGTTGTGCTCTTGGGGTGAAGGAGGGATCCTGTGTGGGTGCTCTCGGTTTGGGAGGAGGAGGCTAACTTCTAACAGCTGAGGAGTCAATGGTGTGTGTTTATAGCTCAGGGTAGGTGTCAGCTGGCAGTGGCTGCTGGATGGCGTGTGGGAGAAGGAAAAGGGAAAGGCAAACTGCAGATCTTTCTCATGGCAGTTGTTTTTAGGCAGGCAGTGTGTATGTAAGGTAGCAAGTGAATAAAGCTGTCCTGCTCCTCCTGTGTGAGCACTTGTCCAGAGCAAACCGGTTGGTTTGCGGCACTGCAGAGGTAGTTAAAAATTTATTGGGATTTCCAGTGAAAGAGGAGACTTAAAGCACAAGTAATGGTGGGATTTTTTTATTTGTCCTGGCTATGCACTTCCCTACGCTGAGGTTTGGAAACCACAGGCACCATGAAATTCAGCCCGAGTTTTAGCTAGCCTGCAGGATCCAAACAGTTTGTCTCTCTGCTTATCTCTGTTTCAGAGAAACGGTTGAGAGCGGCTCTTGGTTCTGCTGACTCAGATGTTCCAGTGTCTCTGGACCTTGGCCGCAGTCACACAGACCTGTGCCTGGGAACAAGGCGCAGGGAGCACTGCCTGGGCTGTGTCTGTGCACTGGGGATGCTGGCGGTGCGGAGCTCTTGGGAGGCGGGTGCAAGTTGAGTCCCAGGGCAGCTCTCAGAGCAATGAGAGGAAGCACTGACCTCCAGAGATGGACAGGCATCACCGGGCTTTCCTGTATGACAGATATCCTCAAAGGGGACTAACCCAGTGCTTCTAAAATGGGATATTTTTAATGAAGGACCTCTAGATATAATTAATGCAAACATGTGTTCATGGTATATATGCCACTTTCTGCTCTTTACTAATGTCTAATAAAAGTACTAACGACCTCCAAATAACCACTGAATGCCAATCTCATGTCTGTTTAATTTTTTTTCAGATTAATATTTTAATACAAACCAGTGAAGATGACACCAAAACACGAAAAACAAGTAAGTCACATCTCAGCTTTAATAAAAAGGATTCTAGATTGGTGGTGGTGGACTGAATTTCATTAAGGTTCACACGGACCAGGAAAGATTGGTTGTATTCTTCGCGCCTTTAATTGTGAGGGTACAGAACGTGCTGGAGTGGTGTGGTGAGTTACTTCTGTTAAAGGTTGATGGAAGAATCAAATATTCACTGGATCAGAGATAAGGCAAGTAAGTGACTCTGCTTAAGAGACTCGGATACTGAGACAGGGGAGAAGAATTTGGATTTGACTGTTCTCTCCATCAGTCTTGTTGGACCTAATGTTTGGAGCTAGGTCTAAACTCTGATGCATGGACCACAAGAATCACACTTGCACATTTGCTTTTGCTCAGTCCCAATGAGCATTAAAAGTTGCAACAAATTATTTTGTCCCAGTCATAGCAGACTCACTACTCAGCATGTGTGGAGCGGAGAAGCCAACATTCCCAGTGTGAAAAGCCCCATGTTTTTTGTGGTTGATCCTTTCGGTAATAGGCAGCCATTATGAGAAGCTCTATTTTTCTCAGAAGCTTTGTGGAAAATGACTCCTTGGGTGTTATTGACTAATCATATGTGTAACTGTGGCACCATGGAGCATGAGGTTATCACCTGATATGGTCCTGAGCACAGGGATTTGAATTAAAATGCAGCTGGAATGATTGATGCAAATAATCATCCAGTGTGATATTATTTTTGCCCTCCTCCTTGTGGTAGATTCCCCCCCATATTAAAAATAGATGTTTCCATGTCAGATTTCCTGTTTTCCTAATAGGAAAATGTTAAAAATAGACTTCTCAGAAACACAGATTTTATGGTTAAATTCTATGTAGTATAGCTTCTGGCTTATTCTTGTCTCTGAGCAATCCCTTGCATTGTGCCAACCCTAACTATTCTATGATTCTATTTCCAAGAGGAGAAGGAGGTGCTGGGGGAAGATAAAGACTTCTTGTGTTTGCTTCAGCTGCTTTTATGGTGTATTCTTAGAATCACAGAATGGTTTGGGTTGGAAGGGACCTTAAAGATCATCTACTTCCTACATCCCTGCTATGGGCAGGGACACCTTCCACTAGAGCAGGTTGCTCCAAGCCCCGTCCAACCTGGCCTTGAACA
>JANHGB010040328.1:6903-31451 GCA_026283785.1 Coracopsis vasa | reverse complement strand
GGTTGGACTTGATGGTCTTAAAGGTCTTTTCCAACCTAGCTGATTCTGTGACTATGAATTTGCACAGTTCGTGCTCTTGGAATTCCCCCATGAGATGTTCACGTTCTGAGCTATTGATTTGGGGGAGTTACTGTAAGGAAAGGCAGAAAAAAACTCAAACTGCCAGAGCTGTGTGTGTACAGCTGAGGCTGTGGTGTCAGTGATGTGCATTGTAACAGAGCTTGCTCAGGTATGGCACTCTGAAGGCATCCTTCATGTGGTTAAGTAACTCTGGAATTGTATGTCTGTTGGGTGAAAAACAGTGAGTGGTCTGTCTATACCTGTACTTTATATCTTTACTGCAGCGAGTCTGGGTACTTTCTGGTTATACAAGCACTGTGCTCTCCTGATTCCTATTTCTGTGTGCAGTGTGCTGTATGGGAAGGTTAAAAATACAGATAACCTCACTGTTTTCCTCAAACATCATGTACGTGGTCAAAGCGTAGTTTTTTGTTCTTTTTTTAAAGAAGCTGCATTGCTATTTTAGGTGCCTATTTCTGGTGCTGGTATCAGTGGCGTTTTCACCTTGCTGTAAGTCAGTGCAGAAATAAAACCAGGAAAAGTTGGCTTTGTGCATTTAGAGGAATGTGTATATCAAAAATGGATAATTTGTCCTTCAAGCTTGTTGCGTGGAGATGTGCAAGTGTTTTATAGGCAGATCTGTACATACAGTAGGGGCCTTGAATAAAAAGCAGCCACCTAATTGGTGAACGGAGTCTGAAGTCAGCATGAGAAACCACTTGCTTTAAAACCCAAATTGTGCTGCGTGGAATAATTGTAAATTCTAATAAAAACTTGGTTTTATGCTTGAGCAGCAATTTGAGATTGAAAGCTGTCTAATTTTCTCTTAATTCAGGTTGGCAAGAAAATAGAGACACACGATAAAACACAACTAAGATGATAACGTTTCAGTTTCTTCCAGTACCTTTTGCTGTGCAATTGAATAAAGGTTCAGGTCTTTAAAAAGTATAGCCCAGCTATTCTCTGGAGAGCAGTGGGAGTTGCTGGATTTTGAGCACTTTTTTCCAGCTGTTGAAGTAAGTGTAAAAATATCTGAGCCTAGAATGTTTTTAGGGTTAGTCTGTGCAGTTTAGGATAATATATAATGGGGTTTTTCTCCTGTTTTTTTCCCATGTAACCTTTGGCTTTATTAAAAGTGCCAGATTGATCTTTTTTTATATGCTGTAGATCTCAGCTTTCCTCACAGTGTGGTGTGCTAGAAGAAACATTTTAATCCATGCTCTGCAGTAACAGCTGTAGCTCAGATGAATTATGCATGCTTGGTATGTTTTGCCTTCTCCCTCTGCACATCTTACACTTCCCTTATGCTTGGAACTTCATTGCCAACTCTGTCTTCATGGGGGAGAGGAGAATCCCTGGAAGGTTATTATGTGCCTGTTCACTAAACCAAAAGGAAAAGTACCAGGAAGGACAGAGAAAGTAACACAGGAGGGCTGGGGAAGGAGAAGTGATGGGCTCAGAAGCCAGGAGAAGGAAACACAGGAACAGTAAAGTTCCTTGACAGTAAGAGCCTCAGCTTGAGTAACCTTATGAAGTCAGAGTTCCATTAGGTGCTGTACCTAATGGCTTTTAGCTACCAGAATTCTTAGTCCACTGAACTGATTGTTTTTGTGTGTGTGTGAATGTTTTGTTTATTTGTTATGAGCTTCCCTTTTAGAGGTTGGCTTATGCTTGCCACTGGGAAAACTGCTTTATAAGAGGGGAGGGTATATATAAAGGTTAACCTTAATGCAGGAGAGTCATTGTGTTGGGCTGTTTCTGTGATAAGTGAAGATAAAGGCAGGGACAGTGGGCCTTAGACTGGGTGCTATCCTCTAGACATCTAACCTTGTCTACGCTAAAGTGAGCTTTGAGTTTGATATCAATATGTGCGTTGCTTCCAGTAAGACTGCAAGCAGACTTTAACCATGTGCTTATCTGGAAGGGTTCCTTTGAATGGACCAGACACTGTCACAGGTGGCAAATCCGTGACTTAACCATAGTTTGTTTGGGTTGTTTTGGGTTTTTTTTAGTAAAATAATTGGATGGTGCTGTATCTGTGTCAGTACCTTGCTCCTAGGTATAAATTATTGTCACTTCTGAAATAACCTTGAAGTAACAGGTTTCATGTTAATTGTACTTGTTGTGTATCTCTTAATACGATAGTTTTGATTATAATTTAGATCTTTTGTATTTTTTTTTCCTCTCTTCTCTGCTGTCCTTTCTGCCTGGCTGCTTATCTTCTTTGGAATGTGGTTCTTCAACTGTTCTGATAAACTTCTGACACAGGTAAATATCAGTCTGTTTGTATCTGTATTTACTGAGCATGCCCTCTGCTTGGCAGTTTGCTGTGAGTCTTGAATCAGATGTGCCACATGCTTAGCTGTGGACTAGGGAAGGGGAATCCTACTGCCACAATGGGCATCGTTAGAAAAAATGATTAGCCAGGAAAATGGCCTGAATATTTTCTTCCTTACCTGCTTTTCTTATTCCTTCCCTTTAACAACAACAAAACATCCAGATAGAAAATAATAACAAAATCCCATGTTTGCTCTTTGGTGGTAACACTTCTGTCTGGTGTTTCCTGGAAGACCTTATGTTGATAGTGGAGTTGGCATGTTGTGCGTAAGGAAGGGGAAAGCAGCCTAGAGTGAAAAATGCTTATCTGTTCTCAATTTCCCCCCTCTGACAGTCAGTCATTTCTGCCTTTGCTTTTACGTATTGTTCACATGGTGTAGCAGGTAATAGTTTTTCATTTTCCATCAGATCCAATGCAAAGGAGAAGGCAAGAACATGTGGGCAGGATGAAGTAGGAGAACCTTTCGTAGCAGTTAGTTGGAGCCCATTGTGAAATACAATAGTGGAGTATGTGTAATGGAGTGAGAGGAAAAGAATGTTATTTAAGTTGTCTTGTTAGCTGTGTTTGTGCCTTTTATTAAAACATGGAAAGTTCAGCCTTTGTCAACGGAAAGCCTGTTGCCATGAATGCCTGAGTAGATTGCTTACATCTTTGGACTTGGATCAGCATGTATGTACCAGTAGGGATCACTGCAAATGTTTAATGGGTTATTGAAGTGTTCACTGAAGGAGAAAGTAATAAATGTTGAGTTTTTTCCAGGCACCGTGGAAACAAGAACTCTCAGTTCTTATAACATGATAGATTTATATTCAGGAGCCAGAAGAACAGAGACTTTTTGGAATAAACTTAGAACCCATCATCCTTAACACTTCTGATGCATTTTTCAGTGAACAATGTGAAGTGTTAGCCATTGTTAACCGCAGCTGAAATGCAGATAGGTCAAGAGACTAGCTTTATGTCCACCTATCTGCCTGTCCCACTGAAAATGCCTGCTTGTGTGCCCTTCATCTCTTCCTCTCTGTGCTCTGAAGAGCAGAAATAGCATCATATTGCATAGGGCTCACTCAGAGTGCTGCTATCGTAAAAAATCGTCTTGCTTGCAGTGACCGAATCAGTTGATTGTAGAAAGACAGGTGTTAGCTGGATTTTGCTTTTAACTGCTGCACCTTTTAACCCACCTCCACTGAAGGGAGCTGCTGTCTTGGTTAAACCAAGGGCTGCTGGATATGGAACCGAAGTGCTTCTGCAGGAGAGAGAGGCTTTTGCGCATGGCTACAGAACACAGGGCAGCTCAAGGCTGTATGAGTTATTTTGAAATGAGCTACCCCTGCATTGTCACCATAGCCCTTTCCCATGGGGTAAGCTGAGCCACATAAAGATCTTGGCTAACATTAGTTTTACTTCTGGTACCTTAGGTTAAAATATTTCTCTAGTACATTGTATTTGGAGCATGAACTAACAAGAGAGTCATCATAGACTGCGTGGTTTTGTTCAGGTACACAGAGAAGAGAGAGTCTGAAACTTAAGATTTCGTTTTCCCCCACTATGCCAAAAGCTGTCATCATAAGACACTGATGTGATGGCATTGGGTTATGAATCAAAGTGCAGATCTGCCATGGGAAATTGCAGGGCTTTGGCAGCTGCTCGCTATATATTCAGTTTCTTAAGCTTTCCCTTCCTATAGTTCTCTTTTTCCAGAAAACTCTGATGTTTCCAGAAATGCTCTTTTTGTTGTTGAGATGTATTAAATGTACAAAAATAACCCCATCTGCTGTTACCTTTCTTTTGGGTATTTTTAGCCCATAATTCCTTTATCCTCTTCACTCCCTCATGCAGTGCCTGACCCTTTTCTCTTTAATGCCTTGCTCTCCTTGCTGTCTTGCTTGTCCTGACTACTTTTTTTCCCCTGTTCCTTCCCTGCTTCCACTTGCCTTTTTATTTCTAGTCTTCCCTTCTCATTGTTATATCTTTCTTTAGTTCACTGACGTGTTTTTCTAGTTTCCAAATCTGGAGTTAGATGGCTTTCCTAGGACTCTGTTAATATTTAATTTAATGATAAATACATTTCTCAGTCTCAGTAATAGCGTATATAAAAATTACCCCTCTTCCTCTGTGAGATGCAGTAGTACTCTTCCAAACCGCTGTTTTGGTCTCCCAGATAACCTCCATTGCTTCAAGTTAAGTGATCAGAGCAATTCATGTTCAAGAAAATGACTGATAATTACTGGTTACGGAACTGAAGTCCCAATTTCTGATTTAAGAGGAGCATTTTAGCACATCTGCAATGTTGTGACATTCTGTGCTCCTTACTGATACGGGAAAAAATGAAAATATAGTCAGTAAGTCTCAGAAGAAAATGCTTTGTCAGAAGTAGCTAATTCCAGAATTACTTGCTGGTTTTACATAGCCAGGTAAGAAAATTGAAGGTTGTGACTTTCGGTCTTTTCTGAAATAAACATTGCCAAACGCAGGCAATTGAGGAGAATACCAAAATAGATCCAGATAAGAGCTGTTTAACAGTTGAATGTTAACAGTAAAAATAATCAAGTATGGCATTAGTGCTGTCTTCCAGGGGCTGCTCAAGGAGCTAACCGCTTAAAGTTTAGGGTATTGTTGATACTTGAACTGCTTGAACTAATGTGCCTGAATCATTTATGGTGGGCCACTGATAGGATTCATTACAGGAAGAACCCTGTAGTATTGGTGGCTCAAAATGGTAAGGTATTCAGTTTGCTGCCTGGGGTTGCTACTCTTTGCCTGTCAAATCTGTAAGTACTTCTGTGATATTCACAGAAATCAGTATATTTGAGCAGGTTTCACAGCAAACAAAAATTATTTGTATGAAAACAGTGTACAGAGTACTTGTCAGACCCCAAAGATTCAGTTTCAGCAGCAAGTTACCCCTTTCTTCCTTCTGCATGCACAGTGCCTGCCTTGTGAGAGGTCCTGCTGCAACACCTCCAGTCCTGGTGGTCCAGGAGTTGAATGCTTGGGCCTGGTGGAGTGGTCTTCCCATTTGTAGCAGTGGGTTCTTGGAAGGCTTTGTTCTGGTTGAGACATCAGAGAATTGCTTTTTAGCTAGATCTCGCCTTGCAGAGTGTATGGCCTAATTGAAGAAGAGAATCAGATGGCAAAATTTTGCTTCCTCCATGGAAGAAACGTTGGGCATGGCAGAGAAACCCAGTCTCTGGTCTCTGTAGCTTGTTTTAGAGCATTGAAGGTCACATTACAACTTCTGTGCTCATGGTACTGGAAGGGGTTGGTTACTCCTGTATGAATTTGTGCTTGTGTGGCATCTCAGATGTGATGCTGCATTGTTCTACTTGCCTCCTTTTTGAAACAGGTTGACTTACGAAGAGTAAGCTTCACAGAGCCCAAAGACTTTTGGGCTGAACTGCTGCTTGAGTGCAGGATGCTGTCTGGAATCTGAAAGAAAGTTAAAAATGTGGGGGAAGAGAGTTGTAGAGTTACAAATTCTCCCTATCTTGATAATGGTTTAGAACTACACTGTTGTAAATTTCTAACTTATTTTTCCAGTATGGATGCCACCAAATGCCCAAGGAATGTCAGCTGCAGTTTAGTCTCATATATTTCCTGTGTTACTGAGGAGTTTCAGGTATCCAAGAATAGCTGGGTTCCTGTTAACCCACACCTAGTGATGAGTCTCAGTTTGGAGGTTGGGAAGGACACAGATTTGTTTTGGAATTGGCCTGTGAAGGTTTTGAATGGTCCTCCTCAATAGGAAGGCTTGTGAGTCCTGCTTTGTGTTTCAGTTGTCTGTTGGAATTCATTTACCCTTAACTGTGAAGCTCCATTTCATGGACTATATGACTCGTGACTTCATAGTACTCAAGTATTCTCTTGCATGCATAGGTTAAAAAAACCCCAACACAACCAAACACGTGTGTGTGTGTAGGTTCATTCCCTTCCATTCTGGCTGAATGCCTGTAAATCCTTCATTATTAATTCTGTATTCAGCTGCTGTAACATGTAAAATAAATTGACAGTGCCTTGCAGCAGAAAATGCTGAGCTGCTGTTATTGTGCTGTGTCAGGCCATGGTAATCAGGCTCCTTGTTAATCAGAGGTTCTGCTGGCTTGCATTTCACAGTTCCTACAGTGAAGGGAAGGAGCACATGCTTTAAGCTAGCATAGGACAGCCAGGGTACAGAAATGCCTTATGTGTAGAAGAGATACTAGGCTTGCTTCTGTAAGCTTAATCTGATCTTATTTATCTCCACAGTACAAAAAGCACCAACCAGTAAACATTCTAATTGGCTATTCATACCCATACCCAAAATTACTTCTCTACTTCTCCCCCCACAAGACATTTTACTGAATTTTTAACATGTTTCTTTGTCCTGATACTAACATAGTTTCATGTCTTGAAAACATTTGTTCTCCTGTATGATTAAATGGTAGAAGTTCAGTGACTTCCAGTTAGTGGAATGTGAAGCACTCGCAGTTGGTTCACTGTGGTTCTTGGAGAAGATTGACTCCCTGAAGCTGCACTTTCATGCTTGTGGTGGCTTCCAGGTGTTCCTAACGTGTTCTTATATCAGGTCTGCTCTTGAGATTTAGATTCGTATCTGTTTAGCAGCCAGTGTGGTTGATGCTTCATATTTGATTGTTTGGGAACTTTATCTTCCCTGGGTAATTAAGTTGGAATTAAACACCTGGTTTTTCAGAGTCTAAGGACAATGTGAGGTGATTTCTTTAAATGAAAAGTAGACCAGTTCTTCGAAGAAAAGTCTCTTGAGTTACTAAATACTAAGTTATTCCTTGTGCAGGAACTCCTCAGCTGCTGGTTGCTCACAGGTAGGAGGATACTGTAGGGAAGTTGCATTTATCTGCCTGCCTTTTGGGGTTATTCCTCCAGTCTCTGCCACTGGCCATGCCTAGAGGTGGCTCCAGAGCTAAACGGCTGTTTCAGACCCAATAAGATCTCTCCTGTATGCAGTTTGTTGATCTTTCACACAGGGAGGATGTGCTTTTTGGCAGTATTACATTGTGATACTGAGATGAAAATCAAAATTAAGTTTAAAATAGGCTTATTCTGTGCAGCTGTAATGCTGCTCTTTGTGTAACTGAAACACCTTAGTTATCACTTAGTGATGACTATGAAGAATGTATGAGAATATTCCTCAGATGTTCAATTAAGATGTTTATAGCTAAAGACACATTTTGTTTGGCTTTTTTAGTTGCTTAATGATGAACTGAAATAAAGCTATCTTCTCTAACTGCACCTCATTACAGCTGCTCAAAATATGAGGATAGCAAAGGTACACCAGTGATTTCTGCTGCTAACATTTGGGAATGAAATACTTCTCAACCTGGCATCCACACACTTGTCTTTCACTTCAGTGCTTTGGTTTTCATTATGGTGCAAATGTCTTTGTACAGCTTTTTGTCATTTTTATCTTTCCTCGTTGTCAGTTTTATTTCCTTTGGTAATCTAGCGTGCATTGCTTCACTGAGGAGTTCTAATAAGTATTTTCTGAAGTCACAGTTGGGTTTTGTGCACTGCTGTTGCTGACTCACAGCCTTGCAAAACACTTTGTGCCAAAGTACTCCATAAAGATTGATTTAAGATGGGACAGTGGGGCGGGACCAAAGCATTAAAAACCCTATAAATTGTTATGCAAATGGTATATGTGGCTTCTCCCATAACAACAAGCACTGCAACTCCACATAAATGTCTGCTGATTTGGAACCACTAAAGCAATAGTCTTGAAGACTGTGCTGTAATCCCAACCAAACTTTGGAAATCCTGGATACCACTGTCTTACACAAATCTATGATCACTATTGTAGTAATTTTTTTAGCCCTTAAATCATACAATCACAGAATAGTTTGGGTTAGAAGGGACCTTAAAGATCATCCAGTTCCAACCCCCTGCCGTGGGCAGGGACACCTTACACTAGACCAGATTGCTCAAAACCCTTTCCAACCTGGCTTAAATATCTAAGGATTGCATGTTTGTAACTGTAAAGCTTCTAGAAGAGCTTGAATGTTTGTTGGGTGTATTTTCAGCTTTATCAAGCGCTCATATGCACATCAGAATTTTAAATTTATTCTTAGTTCGTTACACCACATCAAGATTGACACTGTTACCACAGGGCTGCTTATGTCATCTGAAAATTGGCTTGTGCTTTATTTTCTGCCTTTTTTTATGGTAAAGTCTGGATTACTCAAGCTGTTTAAGTCCTCTATAGCATGTGGAAAGTGAACCTGCTAAATGTTTACCCTGTGAAGGTATGGCAGTGATGTGTGACATGCTGAGGAATTTGAGCTCGAGTGCTGCACTTCATTCAGGCTGACATAAACAGTAAATTCTGCTGGCTGAATGCCAGATTCATTCACTTACCAGGTTAAATCTAAACTTGGGCTGATGTATTCTATGTTTTTCTTCAAAGCAAAACTGTCAAGGAGTACTACAGATATCTTGAAATACGCTCCCTCCTCCTGTTTGGGCATAAGAGCTTGGGGCAAGGGAGAGCCTAGGTACCGTGATGCTCTCATGCATGAAATCCTGTTGCTTTTTGTTTCATTAAATGCTAGAACTTACCCGTATCTGACATCCTAGTGTGCCCACAGTGATAATTCATCTGTGCACAATCTGTCAGTTTATATAAGAGCCAGAATGGTTCAGGACAAAGGAAGAAAAGAATGGCTTGGTGCTGAATTCTTGAATGTGACAGAAGAAAGAGGATCTGGTACTCCAGGCATTTTTCAGTTGCAGCTAGAGGCTGGTTTTCAAAGCAGTAAAAATGTTTGATGGCTTAGTTAATCCAGTTGACTTACAATTTCTTTGTGGTTTCTGTTACCTGAGTAATACTTTTAATTACTTGATTGCACTGTAACCAGAGTTGTCAAGTTTACGGGAATGCTTATGAGAAGTATGATGTAGTTCTTGGAATACCTGCCTTTGGAGCAGTTAGGTTTTAACATTTAGTTTGGTTTCAGTCTGGTAACTGACGAAGCAAATCCTTTGCTGTTTTTCATGAAGGTGATAAATGGAACTGGTAAGATTCCTCTGAGGCACAGACACACACCCCCCCCACCTCAACACCCCCCCCAAATAAAAAGGTCATGAATTGGAATTAGGAGCTTTTAGATCAGTGACACAGAAACCAGTTTTATGTGCTATAACTGGAGAATTAACATCAAACGAAGCCTGTGAGTGTTGCATTACTGTAAAGTCATTCCCAGAACTGGGGCTGAAGCATCAGGAAATGTTATTAGTGTCACCAGAGATGGAGCTGCCTAAGGCTTCTCTTTGTGGGGCCAGCATTGTACTTGCTTCTCTAAATAATGGAGCAGCTGAATATATTCAGTAGTCCTGCATCATTCATATATATATAAAAATATATGGGTTTTTTTATATATATATATAGCATTTAATGATTGTTCTAGCTATAAAGGAAACCCAGTATTGAGTCAGAGCAGTGCTGGAGCTGAGAGATGTATTGGTCAGATGTGCATAACTTCCTTAACCTTGTTCTTAACTGTCATAACACAGCTTTAGTGTGATGGAGCTCCTGTTCAGAGGTCTTGAAATAGGAAAGGAAAAAGTAAAGACTGTCCATGGAAAAGTTTAACGTCATTGCTTTCATCCCTTTTCCACTCCAGTGTGTACTCATTGTTTTAGGTATCCTGGAAAACATGCCAGTGCATGTACTATATGCACAACAGTTATAGAGAAAGATTGTCTTTCTAGCTGGTGTCAACCATGCAGCTTTACAGAGGGGGGTACAGGCAAGACGGAAAGCAAGAAGGATGTTAGAGGGTTAGGAGAAGGGCAGTTTACAATCTGAAGCCATAAACTCTGTTGGTGCAGTTCTGTGGGATACAGGCCTCAGCTAAGCCTGACTGCAACGAGTCAGCAGTGCAGTTTGTAGGACAGCCTAAGGGAGGCTGTAGGAGATGCACTATGTAAGATACTGTAACCAGTGGGATTCATTAGGGATTATTATTGTGCGAAGTCTCCGACTATGAAAGGGTATGTAAGGATGCAACTTGAATTGTAATTTCTGCTTTCTGGAATTTAGCATTTCTCCAGTCAGCTTGATGTTTCAGCTCTTCAGAATTAGTAAGATTCCTTGCTACAAGCAATATTTCATCTTGAATATTTAAGTTATTTAGTAATACTGGGTCAGTCTTCATCTTAATAGTTTTTGATTGTTATTACTGTTAATCCTTTTGTTCCTAGGTTATTGTTCCTTGAAAGCCTGTTGAAAGTCTGCTTCCTTCCACAAGTCATTCCTCTACCTTTTTTATATGTGGTTGTACCAAGTTAGTCTCCCCTTGAAGCTTTCAAGAGTAGCTTTGCTTTCAGAGCAAGCGCCCATCTCACAGGGCTCTTAGACCTGTCTGCCCCTTCTCCAAGTTCCAAGATCCTGGAGCACATCTGAGTGGTCCCATGTCCACGGCTTTTCAGTGGGAGTGAGAGGAGGGCACGCAAATGAGCTGTGGCTGTTACCTGTTTCCATGCTGTGCTTAGGGAGGTGGGCTTGAGGTAATGAGAGAAACATTTACTGTAAAGTGTAACTTGTTTGCTTCAGTGTCCCTGGTGTACTTTAAAAGGAACGGATGCTCTGTCCTGCCAGCCGAGTGTACCAGGCTCTGGGAAACCCATGTAGTAATATTGGGCACTGCTTCACAGTTAGTAACTCTGATGCCCAGCTTAAGCTATTTGAGTTCCCTCTTTGCTCTGGGAATGGGGAACTAATCCCATTTTGGTATTAGTTATCTAACATATCTGGGATTAGTCGTATCTGGGGTGCACCCATCACCCCAGAAAGAAAAGAAACAAACAAAGAATTAATGCTTTTTTTTTTTTTTTATTTCTTCCTTTCTACCTCCTAACCAAAATGTTTACTCTGTTTGCTGGTTCTAATAAGTAGGGTTGGGTTTATCCTTCCCTCACACCAGACTGTTTTCTTGTTATCATGTTGTACCTGCTTCTGTTGCCATTAGTCACCTCTCCAATGCCTTGTCAAAGGCAGGGTACAATAAATGCAGCTAAATAGTAGATAGCCATGCTCTGAGCCAACTTTTTTGGCCCTTCCATTTGTCAAGTTTCCTATATAGTCTTATGAGGCAAACCAACTTGAGGAAACACATCTGATATTGATTTAGCAGTCAGAAGTAAGGCTGAGTGGCATTTGCTAAGTTTGATGTCTGGTTTTGTCTCTGTATTTCTGTAGTCAGTCTGATGGAGGAGTGTAGCATCAATGCCTGTGCTCTCTTGGGTTTGTTGTGGGGGTTCCTGTACAGGTGCTCCGAGTAGTCCGCAATTTCCATGGTGAGGGGATGTCTCCAGCTTGCATATGACTAAGGAAGTGAATCTTGCTCACTTCTCCACGATGTACTGTGGGCAGTCACCTTTTGTTCGCACTGAAAAGCGTTCACCATGATAGAGGAAGGAACATATTTACATTGAAGCAATGCTGGATAATGGTATCTATGCAGGTAGGCTCCTAGTTATATGGTATGGATCTACTGCAAGGCACTAAAATTTCCTTATGGTGATCTGTGTTTCTTTGAGGAAGGATAAGCAATATTTGTTTGAATTTTGGCTTTATACACGAGAAGATATCTGGTCTGCAAAAGACTGACCAGATGCATATCTATCTAATCACTGGTGCTTGTTATAATAGCAGTCAGGGATAGGATTTGCCTCTGTAAAATATTTCTTGGCAAACTGGGTATGGTTGATTTTGTGTCTAATTACAGTTGCCATTAAGCACTAGAACTTTGATTTGAGAAACAGTACAGCTCAGCTGCCTTTCTCTAAGCAGAATTAGCTACCTGTAGCAATTACTGTGTGCTTTACAAAAAGTGGGAGCAGGCTGAATCAGCTCGAAAGTTAGTGAATCTGGCACTGCTGAAAGAAGATGCATTTGTCTGAGATCTGAAAACCTAATCGTGAAGACTTTAATCTCTCTTGATGCTTTATGTAACAGCACACCATGTGATCGCAGGATCTGTAGTGTCGTCACCCTTCGCCCTTCTTGTTTTTGTTGATCATGACCAACCACTATTAAACTCGTCAAACTTTGAATAGAAGCAAGCAGGTAATCTTTAACGGGTGAGGCTTTGTGATTCTTGAATGTGCTGCAGAGTTCAGGACCCATGGTTAAGAGTGGAATGCTAATGCTAATCTCACTGCTGCCGAGGATTGAGAGGTATTTCTTCCAACCTCCATCTCAGGGGATCTAATCAGCAGGTACTAAATAGATAACATCAATGAAAGTGACACTTCTCCAGAAACAAGGCTCTGACCGAATAGCCATGAAAGTGTTATTCTTGGAACTGGAGCAACATCTAAAGAGGTATTTATGAAGGTTTTAGTTTTTAGATGCTTGATTTACTTGCCTTCTTTTTTTTTTTTAATTTTCTTAAACTATTTTGTTTGAGCAAGTCCTTAAAAATATTTCTCCTAAACCGAAGTGCTTGGCACTTGTTAAAGCTATTTCAAACTGTTTCAAGCTGGGAGTATCGTGCTAGTTGAGAGTACTGTGTCATATAGAGTGGTTTACTTAGTCACTGAAAAAACTTCATGTCTTGAAATAAGTTTACTACAATATGTAATCCGTATTATAAAACGTTTGCCACTACAGTACTTTTTTCAATAAGATGTTACTCCTAATATTCCAAATCTGAGGTGGCATAATGCTAAACAAAAGAAGAGAATTTTAACATGGATTGAAACTTATCAAACAAGTTCATATTCATTCAAATATTTTTCCTACATAATATACACTATCTTCTGTCTTGTCAGGTGCATAAAGAGAACCTTGGTAAAGCAGTCTTGCTGAATGCTGGCAGAGGCATCGAAATACACCTTAGTCGTTTGCAAGTTACACTTATTAACCTCCTCTTCCATAGAAACAGTGAAATACAAAATGCATGGGTTTTAGCTGGTTCCTTTCTAGTGATTCAAAGAAATACTGAGTAGCTTGGTGAATGGGAAGAATTATTTTACTGAGTTAAAATATATGACAGTGAGGGGGAAAAATGCCCTGACTCTTCATGTTGCAGAGTTGCTGTTTTTCTGTGTAACAAAGGCAAATACCCTTCTGTGGGAGGAGCACAGAATGTGTTCTGCATAACTTCTGATCTCTGAACTGGTGCTTTTGTTACACCACACCCTTCAAATCCCAAAACCTTGCTCTTACCTGATAAGTTCTGACAAATACCAGTTAATACATTCCACTTACTACTCTTGTCATGTTGTATTTATGGTATTGCCTCTGAAGGATAGCTTTCCTCTCTGAATGGCGCCTCTTTAAAGAATATGAACTTACACGTTGAAAAGCTTTAAAAATTGAAAACCACTGTTTTTTAATTTCTGAAAACATGCTTGAACTTTCAGATGGATGTTAAAAATTATACTAAATTAATTAATCTGAATGCCTGAGGAACCAGTGTAATAGAAACCTTTTATAATAGCAGTTGAAATATAATAACAAAAGGTATGTTATGCTTGAGCAGTGTGTGTGTACAGCAATGACCTGTGTCATTCTATATTACTGAACAAGAAAGGTAATATTGAGAAGATTGTTTCTTACCACAAACCAGTCTGTTCCACAAAATGTATAATGAAAAAAGTGTGATGGAGTAGATGTGTAATTTTCTTTAACCTTTCTGCATTATAAAGAGGTTTTGCTGTAGTGGATTGTTACTGATACACATAGCAGCATGTTGTAGCACCTCTAGTCGTAAACCACGATCTGCATCTGTTTACATTATACAGAAAACTGGAGTGATTTCTCCTGTAACTCAGCAAGCTGCTTCCTGTTTACTTCTCATTTCCTTTGGTTTTCTAATAATTTCCTTTGGTTTTCTTCTAGTTTCTCTTGCAGAGGTGCTGGTTTTGTCCTAGTTGTTTTTCTGTGAATTAAGGCTTACTGTCATGTCATCATACATTGCATACAAAGGGCAAACTTTAACCTGTCTTGCAGCTGTTCTTGGCTAGTTATATGTGGTTGTATTTTCTTTTCTGAACTGACCCTACTAAACGTGTGGGCCAAATCTAGTGAAGCATTTGGCTGTCTCTGGGTTAGACACAGAATCTCTTTTGAGAGAGTGTGCAGTTGTGTGCAGCATTCTGAAGGAAATAAGAATGATTCCCAGGTCAAGCATCTGATTTAAATCTGTCAGGATACTGACACAGTTGGTGGATCTTTTCTCACTTGTAGCCTTGGTCAAGGGCAGTTGACAGCACACTGAGAAGAGCAGTTTCTTTTAATAAAATAAAACACTTTATACTTTTTCCATTTTAAGTTTGTCTGCCAGTATGAAGTCCAAGATCTATAAAGTTTAGGCTCTGGAGCTCTGCCAGGGTGCTTTGGAAAAGTGATCCCTAATGCTCTGTGCTATGGGGAGCTGTCTAGCACCAAGCAGCTGGATATGGTGATCATATGGGTGTCCAGGAGCATCTACTTCTCTTGTAGGGTGGACCACAGGCAGGTGGCTGTGTCTGCTTGAGACCTGGTGTGTATCAGCATCTCTCCGTATTCTTACTGAATATTCAGTTATATGGCAAGATCCTTATTTCTTTTTGAAACTTACTTGGAAACATAGGAGATGTGAGCCTGGAGGGGAAGAAGCAGCCAAGTCAGAAGGTGCTTGGTTATGGCATCAGTTGGAAGAAGGCAGCAGTGGGTGCACCTGCTTGCACCCACTGGCTTCCATCTTGGGATGGCTAAGGTGGGCTGTACTTAGTCAAAATATGTGAACAATACTGAAGGCAGTGAACAACACTGAACAACACTGTCTTGTGCTGTTATATCTGGGTCATCTCTATCTGAACTTCAGTAACTTCAGTTTGTTTAAAGTATACCTTAGTGAAGGGCATCCAGTCTCTACCTGAATAGGAAACCCACTATATTTGAGCTAGTTCTTCTTACTGTTTTTAAAAGGCTTTAGTTCATCATTAGGCAAATACTAAATAAAGGTACTCTAATACAAACAAATAAAATCTGTCAGCCCCTGACACCTGGTATTTTCCCATTTAAAGGTTTTTTGGTTTTTTTTTTTTTTTTTTTACTCAAGTCATGTCTCAGTTCTTCCAAGGATTTCAAAGATCATGTCAACTACCTGGACATCTTTCAGTCTATCAGTATCCAAGTAAATTCCCCCATACCCGATCTCTGAATTGGTTCACTGGTTCTTTTCTACCCAGTTCAGTTTATCAGCAGCTTGTTTTAAAGTGCTGAGTTCTTCACAAATAGGGCTGAAAAACTGGTTTGGGCAAACTAATTAAAGGCAGGAGCCTATCTGAGTTGCAGCAGTGCTACCCTGTGACTCAAACATTCACTTACAAATATTTTTGTTTATAGCTGTCATGATTGCTGGTACTTGAACTGCTGATTGATGTTGCTATCTACATGCCCAGGGCCTCTAGCAATTAGCAGTAGTAGCTGGGAAGAGATAGAGAGGAATTCCCCTTTTCTGTACCTTGTGTGGGAGCAGGTGATGCCTTCCTTGATGGGAGGCTGCCTAGAGTGGTTTTTGGAAGAGGTGATTTGTCCTCTGTGCTAGGTGGGACTGGCAGCAGTGGTTCCCTGGCTCCACTGGAGGAACTGCTAGAGGGGCTTTCAATCCTGTTCTGTTTGCAGCAGGGGTTTTCTCCCCTTCCTATCACTTGACAGCAGCGTGGCAGCTCACGGTGTTGATGCTGTAGAAGAGTGGTCACTGGGCACCTGGGCTAACACCCTATGTGAGAATGAGGAAATGTGCCTGGGAGATGTTTTTGACTCTCATGTGTTACTAAGTAGGTTACTCATCTCAGACTTCTGATACTGGAGTTGGTTGGGTTTTGTTTTTGTGGGGGGTTTGTTTTGTTTTGAGGCTTTTTTTTTAGCCACAAAGGTTCAAGGAGTCATCTTAATGACAGATGTTTTGGAGGATGAGGTAATTGTTTTCAAGAAGCGTTAGTTGCCCGACACAGTGTATATATGAGATCAGACCTTGTTTTGTATAAAAGACTCTTGGAACAGTTAATGAAACCTGTTTTAGGTGGATATCCACCATAAAACAGCCATCAGCAGTATTAGGGAGTGGACAAGACTGCTTCATAAACAGAATGCCACTCATAAATTTAACCAACTCTGCATGAAGACGAGTAGATACTGGATAGGTATGAAATAATATGCTGTAATCTTTCCTTTGCATGTTGTGCATTAAAAGATTAAGTTTGTATGTTCTGCTGTTTGCAGAATGCCTGGCTCAAGGGTGGCTAAATGTCAGTGGAGCTGCCCCGTGTGGCCACCACAGAGCCGACGGTCTCAAGATCTCTCTCTGTAAGCCGGAAGATGAAGCCCTGTGGAGCATGAGGGCTTCCTGCTGCCTGGGGTTCCTTTAGAGGAGCAATAGGGTACTGAGGAAGGCTGAATCCCACCTGAAGGAGAACTAGGGCTTCAGGATAGATGTGCCTTCTGTAGATGATGTGGACCTGTGCCAGCTCTTTGCAGTCTCTAGCCCAGAAGGTGCTCCAGGAATACGTTCAAAACATGCTGAGCTGGCGCACATCTGCGTTCTGACTGTTCTCTTTGGTTTGCAGTGTGGCAGGGTTGCAGGAGGAAGGTGTTGTGCTACAGTGGGCAATACATCTCTAAAGTCATAAGGCACAGTCAGGTCAGATTAAAACATCTATTTATCTGTCTCTAGGTAATGTTAAAGTCATTTTTAAGCACACCTCATTTCATAGTATTAGGTAGTTTCCCAGGAACTTTGCATTCTATTTCAAATCAGTATTGCTCTACAGTTCGTTCCTTCCTTCAGCATGAGAGTGTGAATGCTTTGGGTGGAGATAATTCTATTGGGATTTCTGCATTTGTGAGTCAGCAGGATTTGTGTCTCTTAAGTGACTGACTCTATCCCTGGATTAAGAAGCCTAGGAGTACTTTCCTACTCCAGAGTCTAGCTATACCTGCTTCTCAGTGGTGTACTGAGTTAAAACGTGAGCATACATCATATTCCTCTCATATCTTCAGGAAGTGAAGGGGAAGCACAGGCTGAGCAGGAAGCAGTCCAACAAATGCCCAACTTGGTGGCTGACAAAGGAAAGCAAGGCTTTGGGATACACTGACTGTACAATAAATCTGGTAAATCAGGTCACATTCTTAAGGAGTTTCTGGAAATTGCATCCATGCTTCCTGAATAGGTGGAGGTGATTTCTGTAATTCCTATAAATGCAAGCTTCCGTTCAGAATGGAATGACCTTAAATACATTGGAGTGAATTCAGCCTATTAAAGTACACTTCTGCTTGGATGGGACAGCAGGTCTTGGATTTTCTCTCAATTTTTTAGGAAGTCACCAAATGATGATAAGCTGTGAGTTGAGGCACAACTACAGTGGAGTGTTTGACCACTTAGAAATTAAGAAATAGGGTATTACAGATTTGTGTAATATACATGCATTGGAGTCAGGGGAGTTAATCTACGAGTCATTCATCTACTTATTCATTGATACTACTAATACCTTTGAAGCCATTTGCCAGTGATTGCAAAGAGACTGAAATTGTAGGAGTTTCAATGGATAACTGGGCAGAGAGAGGTCTTAGTGTATTTGCTGAGGAAGAAAAGTGGTACTGAACTCTCACCTTATTGTCTCTTTTCTACTGCAGTTGTAAAGTAGCTATGGTGTTGGGAGGTTGTTATTATTTAACAGAATGGCCTTAAAAATGGCTCTGCACAGTAGGGTAGTAATGAGTGATCTGCCACGTCAGAAGCTGAGCAGTGGTGGATCTTCATCCTCATTCACGCCAGATTGGATTCCACTTCACAGGTGCTCTGTTCCCATGCTGTGGTCTTCCCTTACCTTTTGTTTCTGTACTTTTTTCCTTTGATCATTGTTCACTGTTTTTATTATTTTCTATAGAAACTGGAGTAAGGAACTTCATTCCAAACTTCCTGAAGACCATATGACAACGCTGGTTAATTGCAGGGATTTTGGCTTTGTTCCTAGCGACTCTGAATTGGCTTCTAGTGTGATATACTTCTGTGGGAAATATAGGCTTAATTTCAAGTGTTGCATCAAAAAGTGGCCGTCAAAGGGAAAATGATATTCCGTGAGAAGTGTAGGCCAGCTGTTATACCATATAAGTGATTTCTTAGTAAGTGTGACTAAATTATTAACTGATCCAAGATTTTCAAGTATAGTTTCAAGGGGAACAATTAGAAAAAGGGGAGGACATGGGAAAAGAGAAAAGAAAGGATTAAGTAGTTAAAGTGTAAGGGGTGTAGGCTTTGCAGGGGGCTGGAAACAGGGGAAATGGAGGGATGTACGGTCCTCCACTTCCACAGCTATCACCAGTCAGTAAGATGGTATTCCCATTTCGTGTGACTTGGTGTGACTTTTCTGCAGCCTTAAGGAAACAGAAGATACTAAAAGTTAAAAAAAAACCCACCACAGTCAAAGATGACCCTTCTCAGTTCCAGGTTAAACTGGGTGGTTTTTAATTTGATGACTAAATCCCACTGCGTGCCATCAAGGCAGGGTGGGGTGGATGGATGTCAGCCATTGTCCAGAGACCCTCCTGGGTCAAAGATGCTGTTTAATATAGAGAACTTCAGCTTTCCAAACATGTCACTGTGCCAAACCACTTCCTGTATTTGCTGTGTCTCTTTTGTTATGTTAGGTGCAACTTAAAATGCTCCAGTGACTTTCTTTCCTCCCCTCTTCTTCTTTTGGAGTGCGTGGTTGAAAAATCTGTTGTACAGTTAGAACAAGTGGCATTAAATGCTGGTGTAAGTGGTTTTAACCTCGATGTGTTCTCCTTGGCTTTAAGAAAAGCATTGCATGTGAAAGCTACGCTTAAAACCAGGGAATTCAACCTCTTTTTGAGTTAAATCTCAAACTATTTAAACCAAATTTCACATAAAGGAAGAATTACTTTCAGCTCCATGCTACAGGTAATGAAACTTAGATTGTAACATTTTGTTCTTTTTCTACATATGCTGCTTTATGGCACTAAACTTTTCTCCCCTTCCATCCTGGGGACAGTGTCAGCATGCAGAGTGACGTTGTGGGCAGCTTTCTGGAGGAAGGAAAATCAATTCCTGGCTCAGATGTCTCACTTAAAACTTTCAGGATGCTAACACAGTTGGTGGATCTTTTCCCACTTGCAGACCTTGGTCAAGGGCAGTTTATGGGATACTGAGGAGGGCTTTCACTTTCAATAATGTTAAATTTTTCACTCACTTTAATCTTGGATATGAAATTAGCAATGCCTGTGATTTCCAAACTAGGTGTCATTGCAAATTTATAGCTCCTTAAATTTAGGTGGTGTAGCATCTGGATGCAATTTCAGGTTTTCAGTTAAGATGGACTTCGCCTTGTCTCTGAGGAGACTTTGAAACTTGATGGATGTGCACAAAACAGGGTACTGGCGTCCCAGCTGCATTGCTAGATGGTCAGCTGTGGATAGTCTCAGGGAAGGGGGTGTCTCATTCTCCTCTCCAAGCATCAAAACAGCTGTAAGATGTCTCATACTTGCTTGCAGAGTTCTCTTTGGTAGAGAATGGGTTATCTCTCTCTGTATTGAGGTACTTGATGTTGCGTAAACCTTATGTTTTATTCTGTCAACATTAAAACTGGTAGAATCATTATAAATCTCATTAAATTGTTTTTAATGGGGTTCACTTAGAAATTAGTTGCCTGTAAAAGAGAGAGGATATCCTCAGAGGAGCTAGTGAGAACTGCTCCTTGTTTGTTTTTTGATCTTACATGGTTATCTTCTTGCTTTAAAATGCAGCCTTCTGTCTTCTGTGCAGAACGCACAGCATGATACTTCTGTGTATGCCTTGTGATCAGAGATACTGTCAGGTTATTTCCAGAGCCCCAGTAGGGTGTATGTATTCTTTCCACTGAATGTTTGTTTCGTTATGCTTGCACATCTGGAAAAAAACCCCCAAACACACTTACAAATATAGCACTTCATTTCACTAGCATCTTCTACAGCTCTCCCTTTTATCTGCTTTTCCTGGAACTAAAACCCAGTTTCTAGCAGAGCAAATTATAGATGCAGATAACTTCACTGTGGGGGAGAAAAAGTGCACATTTAGGGAAACTGATAGAGTAATATCTGGTAGCAAGAGGTTCTTCAATTTAGCAGAGGTATGTAAATTGAAATCTGCAGAATTCAAACTAGAAATGAAATACGTGTTAGCATTTGGAGCTGAGCAATAAGTTCTCAATCGTTTCTTTAAATCAGGATCCAAGCTACAGGTTTGGGGCTGGAAAAGGAAGTTGGCTGAGATTCTGTGGTCTTTATTTAGACTATCTGAATGTGAATTTTCAGTCCTTAATCTGTTAAAAACCAAATTATTATTACTTACTGTAGGGAGAAACATTCATTGGGCAGCTTCTCCAGCCTATCTCGTACCTTTACTGAGATAAAGAAATTAAAGCCCATTGAAATAAATAATCATTTAGTCCTTGATGTCAACTGCAGCCAGTTTCCTCTTCAGGTTGTTAGTTTGGAGCAATTTTGCATGAGTTTGATACTGGGGGGAGACGTTGCTGTCAACACACATTGTCTACATTTATTAATTTTAAGGCATTTTTAGATGCCAAGTGAAATGTAAAGTCAGATGTCGTGTACGATCTTAATTACTGTAATCTTGAGTAAATAACAGATGATTATCTGTTAACCTCTTAATTACTCTTATTTTCTAGTTGAAATCTGCAGTTGGAGTTCACAGGATCTGAGCATGTCTGTAGTGTCAGATGAAACCGTGCTGTGACAGAAATTGCCATTTCTGATAGAGCTTCTGGTGTGGCCTCTTTGCAACATAGTCAAAAGACGAGATGTGTTTTAAGTTCAGGAGATGTTTGTCTAGGGCTTTTAATGCTGACATCTAAAGGGCATGTACATTGACAAGGTACTCAAAAGATTATTTTTTTAAGTGAAATAATTTATCAGGCACATAGAAATGTGCCAATCCAGACTTGAGTAGAGACAAAATGATTCTGTGCTGCAGCTTACCTCATTATGTGCTTAAGATAAAAAGCACTTTTTTCAAGTGCTTAGCATAATTAAATTGAGACAAGAGGAAAATATTTAGTGGGAGAAACTGTGTTTAAGAACTGAAGCACTACAAAAGGTAAAGCCTTCTAAAAAGTCTTTGACTTCAGCAGTTAATTTATGCAAGGATCAAAGATGATGGTGGGCTGCTTGCTCAGCAGTACATTGTATTCTGCCTTGCATGTTTCTCACTAACGGATCTTGAGTCTTTGTTTATTACTTCATGCAGTTTGTGAACACCTGGGGTGGTCCACAGATGTGTGTGATCCGGGGATTCTCAACCGATGTCCCTCATCTCCTATCCAGGGCTGATGGGTATGAATTGATCCAGACTAGTGCAGAGCCTGAAGGCTTTACAGAAGTGAGGAATTCTGCAGTCTTTCTCACCTCTGCTACCAGGAATGCAAAACTGTAAGCTTTTGCAGGAGTCTAATATCCTGTAGTACCTGTTAATGAGGTGTTAAAAGAGATGGTTAGAAGGTTTTGAGTAACACGGTAGTCATCCTGAGTCCCTTCTGGTGCTGTAAGGGACTAGGCATAATCTGAGTGAAGTGCTTGTGGAATGTCTTGATGGAGGAGGCAGGAGGGAAAACAAATCGATGAGCAAGCAAGGGGAAAGGGACTTTGGAGGGTTATTTTCCTTATGTCTTCCATAGCTTGTTTGATTTCACAAATTATATATATTTTTAAAAGCAACAGCAAAACCCTAACCTTTAAATGTGGAGTTCGATCTCTGTCCTCATCAGGCAGAGGATGGGGTGTGGAGGTGAGAACACCAGAGATTAGTGGTGTTTCCCCCCAGTTTTAGGGATGAAAATCATGGGGTTTATTTGCTAGATTGGAAAGCTCCAAGCTTTCTCAGCCATAAAGGGACGCTTTTGGTTTGTTTTTTTATGGGTGGGCAAAGCAGCATGCACATTAACATGCAGTCCTACTTACGCAGCTGACAGCTTTCTGTTGAATCACAACTCTGCTTGTAGGCATCTAAAAATAAATGCAGGAATTTGCTGAAAGCTCACAGAAGCTAATGGAGGATGGTTAGGGAGTTTAGTGGGAATTGGATTTAGGAGGATACCTGTATCTCTTAATGAAAATACATTAGTATAGGTTAAAGAGGGCAGTGTTATTTACTGTTAATTTTGTCTGAGAATCATACCATTTTTGTCATAAATGGAATGATGGCATTTAATAATTACCAGTCGTTATGGCAGCAGCGACAGTCATCTTGGAATGCATCCATGACTTTATTTTTACATGTACCAATGAAAATACGTACAAATATCTGTCCTGCAACAGCAGAGCAGGCGTTCCAGTCCCTGTCAGGCATGTGAGTGTGCTGTCTTCAAGGGAGTTACTTTGTAAGGGCTTGATTAGTAAGGATAGGACTTGGTTTTCACACCTACTCTGCCCTGTTCTGTTCTAAGAGCTTCAAGGGATGGAGATTGCCCCTGAGCTTATGTCCAGCTGCAGTTTTGTTAATTGTCCTGAGTAACTGCCATGGGGAGGAGTCATTTGAGACATTGCTGATTTTCCAGCCCAAACCTTCATAAAACATTAATTTAGATCAAGTCTAGGGCAAGAGTTGGTACAGATTCCAGTACAGATGATGTGCTTTTGGAGCTGTTTTAACAGCTCACTTAGTCACTGAATACAATGGCTATTCTCTATAACTATCTGGAAGGAGGATGGAGTGAGGAGGTCACTGGTCTCTTCTCCTTAGTAACAAGTGATAGGACAAGAGGTAATGGCTGCAAGCTGTGTCAGGGGAGGTTTAGATTGGATATTGGGAAAAATTTCTTCACTGAGAAGGGTGCTCAGGCATTGGAACAGGCTGCCCAGGGCAGTGGGTGGAATCACTGTTCCTGAAAGCATTTAAGTACTGTATAGATGAGATCCTTAATGACATGGTTTGGTGATGGACTTGGCAGTGCTTAGGGTAATGGTTGGACTTGATGATCTTAAAGGTCTTTTCCAACCTAGCTGATTCTGTGAGTACCATTGTGTGTATTAAGTAACCCCTGCAAAGAAAGGGGTTAGTTGAAGTATATGGTTATGGGTGTTGGTATGTTGGGAGACAGGAAGCTGGAGCCTGATGTGTATATTTTAATGTATTGCTTCTAGTTTACTTGCTATTAAGGTTTCAAGTCAATACAGGCAAGGGTTTTGTTTTAAAAACTGGCTTTAATTTTCAGCCTGTGAGGTGCTGTCCTGTGCAACTTCCCCAGGTACCATCATCTCAAGGATGAGAGCTGTGCCCTTGTGGGATGTGCATTGTATGTGGTGTCAGGAGAGCGGCTGGGAGGAGCTCAATTCCTTAATGTGACCTCTCTTGTGAATAGGATTAGTTTGTACTACTCTGCTGGCATTACTGAATGAAGCAATAGTAGGCTAGGACAACATAAATAAACTAAGAAGGATGATGCAGATACGCAAATGGTAAATTTAGCTTTAAGATGATTATCCTGTGCCTCCTGGCTTTCCTGCTTCGCTGGGAGCAGCACCTGTGACATGTCTGCTGCTGGCAGTTCTGGAGAAGTTTGCTATAGAGAACAAGTTGGTTTTTTAGTTTATTTTCGTGCTGTTAAGTCGTGTAATGCCTCATGATGTGCAGATCTAGAAATAGTGTTCTTTCTTGTGGCAGTGTTTTGTGGTGGTCTAATTCAGCACTGGGTTGTATCCTAACCTGCTACTGGTAGGGAGGATTGCTGGGACAGGCTGTGACCATAGTGTCTGGGTTCAGGAAATGTGAGAGTGTACATGTATTGAGAAATACACCACAGCTGGGTGGCAGAAGTATGTTTCCTAAATTAAATGCCATAGGGTACAATCTGAAAATGAGTGAATAGGCCTTTTCCCTATTATTGTAGAAGAATATCAGGTGGGTTATTAGAAATCTGCAGGTTTGTGCTGTGTGCCCTTTTTGTGGACGAGCTGATGGATGAATGTTGTTTTCATAAATGGTTTTAACGGCCTAATAAGGCCCGTGTAAGGGATAAAGAGGGGGTGCTGCTGCTGCTTGATCAGGTCTGTAGGGAAGTGACTCTATTGCCTCTTCACCCAACAGCAAGCTGATGCAAATACTCTGAGCAACTGTGACTCTGTACGATTTGG
>JANHGB010040327.1:57243-70137 GCA_026283785.1 Coracopsis vasa | reverse complement strand
ATAGGGTCCCCTGAAAGGCTCTAACAACACCCACAAAATGTACAAAGGAAAGAAAATGCAGAGTTGTAAATTCTAAAAGCTTCCCTTCAGCCACAGCCTCCCACAAACATTCTTGCAATTTCCTTTTACTTTACAGCAGACAATGCTAACTGAATAAGACAAGGATTACATTGCACTCAGCACAAGATAACCTTTTCCAACACATATTTCCAGCATACTGTATTTCAGTACAGCAGAGACTCCATTACAAACAAATGAATGCTCTGGTTTAAAGGACAATTGTATGGGAGAAGTGCTCATTTTCATAAATGCATCACAATAAACTGTCCTCACCATCTGTTCCACCCACTAAATATAAATGCGAAAACAATCCCCAAGTGTAACACAAGTAGTATGATGTATCTGATTTTAATGCCTGTATGTATATGCTTTTCTTTAATCAATACAGAATGTACATCCCCATCTCCTAAGTTACTCAAAACTGGAGTAACATTTTTCCTCACTAATGCTTCATACCCTATGGAATGACATACACATACAGATGATCCAAACTAAAACAAGACAAATGACTACAAAGTCAGTAATGTCCTTCAGTGGCAGATATTTTAATAGCGTAAAAAGCCAAGGCAGTATCAGAGAGTCAAACCCAATTCTGTGTGTCTGGGTCACATATTTTCTGATTTATTTCAAGTACTAATGCTTACAGGCTGCTATGGATGTTTTATTAACTTCTGGAAGAAATATGTGTCTTATTCCTAGGATGGTAGGCCAGTAACAAACTGCGGATGCCCAGAATAGGCATACTTCAAAAAAAACCTCAATACTGTTCAGAAGAGCCACAAATTCTCTCCCCTAACCCTTGCTATGGCTAATTTAGGACCTTTAATGAAGCTCTCAAGTTTGTAATCAGATTTAGCAAAGTATTTTGGAGTAGCATGGAAAGCAGTGTTTCTGTGGAATGCAAGAATATGTCACTACTTCAGAGCTAATAACTCTGGAAGAAGTTTATGACAAAACATATGACAATGGTTTTTACATAATTTTCCACAAAGACATTTTGAATCCCTATAGAGCTGCAAACCAGAGTTTGGGTTTGGGGGGATCACTGCCCAGATCAGAAATAGAACCTTGAAGATGAGAGAGAAACTCAAGCTTACAGCGATGGAAAAGAAGAGATTAGTCTCTAGCACAGAGAATTAACTATGAAAATGTTGGAAGCACTATGGTTCTACACTGAAGTATAAAAAGCAAAATAGGAAAAGGATAGAAATCACATAGTTGGCAGAATCAGTTAACTAAAAGTGGGAAAAAGTCATCAGTCGTTGTATTTAATGGGAGCCCAGAAAGTCTACCAATCACAACATAACACTGAATGTCGGGCAGATCAGCAGAGTTTCAGACAATCAGTGTCTGGAACTGAATTATGCATTATATAGGACACTGAACATATTCTCAAAAATGCTCAACAACTGTTGTACTAGTATCCCAAGAAATATATGTCATAAGAGAAACATTTCAGTAGGTATGAGAACAAAAACCATTAAAATTTATACACAGTTCCCCACATTCCAAGCATGGTGTCTCAAAAGGCCAGAGGATTTTTTTTGAAGTCCACAAAAAAATTTAATTAATTCACTCTCCATTTGGTACCACAAAAAAATTTAATTAATTCACTCTCCACTTGGTACCATCAGCCAAAAATTGATGAAATATCTGAGGATGAGGAGGAATGTATACATCAAATTACATATTTGAGCCTTGAATATAGAGCAAAGTTACAGGAAATAATCTGAAATTGAACATATCTTTGCATAGCAAAAGTTGTAACACTGAAGGAGTATTTTTGGGTTTGAATAATGCCATTGGATGAACATGAAGGACTAGCTATCCATCTAAGACTGATCAATAATCTGCAGAGAGATCATATAGGAAACCAAAGTGCACTTTCATGGAAGGCTGTGATCCAATAATGATTGCAGGATACAGTTCACCAGGAACTGCCAATAGCATATTTAACAACCAAGCTATGACATTTAGGAAGTAAAATACTTTCAAGGTATTTTACAGGATAGTTGCACATAAAAATAGAACTAGGCCTGATCATTAATAAAGAAGAACAATCTTATCACCATGAAGACAGATGGCTGGATCATCCAGCCACTATAAAAAGCTTGTTTGCTAACTTTTCCAATATGGCCACGTTGCTAAATGCTCCTGTAAATCATTCAGTAGTCTGCTGAATGCAAGCAGTCCTTTGTAAAGATAAAGAAACAGTTATGCAATTATTCTACTTTACTTTAGCCGAGACAAGAGTCTTAGTGAACACTACATTTTCTTCTCCTTAGGGAATATTTCCAATTATATTTCATGCAGAGCGGGAAAATCTGCCTGTCGCATGAAGCTACTGAGAATTTACTCTTAGTATATCTTCAGAGAAAATTCTTCATTTATTACAGATCATCATCGATGAATCTTGCTAAAAAACACAGAAAATAAAACCAGAAACTCTATCTACCACTTCAAGACATGTAGCTTCAAAATAATTAAGGATCCAACTGAAGAAACAAAGGAAGAGAATCAACCAAAAATTATATGTCAAATCTCTATATGTCATGGAATAACAGAAATGAAGAAAAGAAGGGAAACTTCTAATAGGGCAGGTATGTGAGCAAATATGCTATTAACTTTGGGAATAAATACGTATTAGACTGTAAGCAAATCTAACAGGAAAGAGTATTTGCTACACGTGTCCCCATCCCCCAGAAAGTCATAATGCAGCAATCAGAAGCTAATTGCTAAGTGATCTCTCTGCCTGCAGTTGCTTAGGTCTGTCAACCTTTAAAAAGCAACTATAGAAAAGCATTCTGTGGGGAGAAAAATTGCCCATGGAATCTTCCAGGTAGCCAGAAAGAAAGATGCTTTTTTGAGAAAGGGTCAGCTGGACAGATAAACCAGAAAAATAAAACAGCAGAACACAGTGTTTAGAAAAATATCAGTATTACAATAACAAGCAAGGTAATTATTTTACTCCTACTCACCTAAACCAGATTTTTTTAACCTCTTTAAGTGCTGGCTGGTTTGTTTTCCAGTTGGAGACTTTTGCCCATGTTTCATCTCTTTATCAGAACCATCTGCTTCACCATTTTTAGATTCAGATCCTTAGGAAAAATAAAACCCGCCAAACATGATACTGATGCACTTCTACCAACAATCCCCCCAGCACCCCCTACGAAAATAGGATTTTAAAAAAATTGACATCTATTTGCTGAAAGGCAATACACCTTTTTCTGGTTACAATATGATTCCTCATCATCAGAGGAAATGGAAGTAAAAGCTCAATAAATCAATTAAGTGCTGAAAACTTAAGTTTACTGAACACTGCAGCCAATAAAAATGTTCATTGATCTAATAAAAATAAAATTTTCCTATAATACCCAAGGGATATCTTTAAAAATATTTTAACCACAATTTATGGGGCAGTAAAATAATATAAAGGCGAAAAAAGATCATTTCTTTGTGAAGAAATATTTATAGAAGAATATACCTGGTATATAGATATACCTAGAAATAAAATTGTCAATTTGTGTTAAACATAGCCATAGAAATCTCTTAAAATGAAGTAACTTAACCACCAGAACTAAAGGTCAAGGTTATGCTGCAGTGATGAGCATGGTACCAGAAGAAGAAAAGCTAACAAAAGGATCTGAGTATTGCAATGCAGAATTGAGACACAAATTCATATTCACAGAGAAGCTTATCTTTTTTTCCCCACCTCCCCTTTTTGAGACACTGAATACCAGCATGTGGTCCTCCATCAGAGTTCCAGTGCCAAACAAAATCTTATTTTGCATTCCTTTAAAGCTGCTATTATCAATTGTCATTTTATTGCATGCCTTCCATTCTATATTAAGGCAAAATCTCTATCCTTCAGACACTGATTTGATGAGGAAATATAGACGTTAAACAAAGCCACCAAGTGGAAACATTATTTCAGCAGGTCCAAATTCTGTGTGCTACACAGCTGATTCAGAGGAAGGCTCGGTACCTCCAGCTGATCTTGCAAAAGGTCCTTTAGCTATTTACCTGAAGGAGAATCCGACTGCTCGTCAGACACCTTTAATGGTGTCAAAACAACACGAGGAACAGTCTTGTTTACCATCATTGAGACTCCATTTCTTCTTTTCTGCTGTTGTCTTAAAGCCTACAAAAATGATAACAAAATGTAAAAATGTAACAAAAAATAATGCTTATAAGTGAATAACATGAGACATTTCTCTACCATTAAACTGAATCTCTTACAATAAGCACAATTTACATAGCTACTGACTTGCCAGAATTCATACTTGTCCCCTTTATGTCATTTTCCTTTTAAATATAAAATCAGGCTTTTTTTTATAAAGAGAAAGAAGATGCACCTTAGATCATTTTCCAATCATTTTGACAATAAAGAAGCACATAACTATTTGCTCTACCTTAGCAGTACAACATGATAACCCATGGAATGTGAAACTAAGACTTCTAAGTAAAGAAAAGGTAAAATAAACGTTTCAAAACCAGAATAAAAATATAT
This sequence comes from Coracopsis vasa, assembly GCA_026283785.1. Taxonomy (NCBI): domain Eukaryota; kingdom Metazoa; phylum Chordata; class Aves; order Psittaciformes; family Psittacidae; genus Coracopsis; species Coracopsis vasa. The sequence goes on along the minus strand of JANHGB010040327.1, from coordinate 65,567 downwards.
ATGTCTGCACATCTCTCGCAGGTGCATCCTCTCAGTATACTGCTCAGTCAATCAAGTTAACACAGAGTGTCATCAGTATGTACAGCATGTAAGGACTACAGTATTGATGCACTCACTCAGCCGTGAGTAGTGCTGCACAAAATCACTGAACATGGCAGGAATCATTTATTTTCATGAAGGGAATCAGTCCTAATCTTGGAAACCTTGCAGCACTTGGCTTCTGTCTGCTTGACTTTGGGCATTAACCTTCAGAACACGAACATGATGGTGTTCTGGCAAATCTGAGGAAAAATGATACAAGAATAAATCTCTACAAATGGAAGTGCTTTGTGTTTCATAAATGGATCAAATACAGGGTTGATAATGTATTGCCAAATATTTAAAGATTAGAAATAGCAAATACCTGTCAGGCTGTTTTATACAAAAAATGTTATCTGATTCCAAAGATTTTAAAACATACAGATATGAATACCTGCCAATTAATAGATCTGCAAGTATTACAATTCTGGAATTAATCAGAATGGGCTGGGCTTAATATAGATCTCTCTTATCCTTCTGTCTGTTTTTCTCCAATATTACTGTGCACACTCTTTTTATAACTGTGATTTGTGTTATGATCTAGGGAAGGATTTATTAAAGTAATACTATAGCAACAAGGGACATATTTTATATGAATTATCCCTATAGGTTTATGAACACGAATGACTGATGCCTTGTAAGGTTTAAGCCTGTAACTTCAATTAATCTGCAATATCTTGCCAAAATGTTCACATAGCTGAATAATAAAAAAAAACTCTCTGAAAATGAAATCGATGTCACTCTCTTGCTCTAAATAACACACTACACAACATAAAATACACCAAGCCACAGAAAAGCTATTTCATCTATTAACCTTTTTTATAGTATACTTCTTAAAAGACACATAAGCATGCTGCAATAAAAAGCAAATTAGAACACTTGAAATCAAACAAAGAGAGGAAGCTGGTCAAATCTGCACTAAACCAAGGAAACAAGCAGAAAGTCACAAAGAACAGCCTATATTTCATATATTCATGAAACAGAAAATTTCTACGGTATTGAGCAAGCACAGCTAGACTTGTGGACAGAAAATACAACAATTTCTCAAAAATTCCCCAAAATTCCAAAAATGACCCTCAGTGCACAGCCTGCCAAGCTAACCAAGTGAACCTTATTTATATAGTAACACAACTGAGACAGTAACAAATAGTCCACTAAAAATTAACTGAAAAGACAGTCAACTTCAGTGCCAACAACATAACAATATAACCACAACCCAAACTTTGTATTATTGTGCCCCACAGCCTCATTTGCCCGATGAGCAAAGAGAAGAAATATCTGTCCTCAGTGTCATACCCTAGACAAAGGAGTAAGAGCCCAAATGATGTCCCATGTTTTCCTCTAGCCTCCTCTTGCCATTTCAAGACAATTTCCACCTCTACCAGGAACCATAGCCTTGTTGCCAGCATCCATAAGGAAATACTATTTTAATCATTTATACAGCCACTGTAAGAAAGTCAGATTCTGTGACAAAGTTAGATTCTTTGTAGAGCCTCAGAGTTGATTTTCAATGCTTTAGACACAAATCCCATGAATGAGAGAAAGTAAGCAGAAGTGTATCCTTCATCAGTGATAAGCAGGAAGCATTCGTACACCTTAGGTGACACGTCAGTGTGTCGAAGTGAGAGCAGCCATGCCCAGTCTTTGTCAGGCACACCACTTACCTTCTTTCATGACCTTCAAGGAAGGCCACTTGTGGACCTTAAGCATACATTTTTGCAACTAATCTGGCACTTCCAAGAAGCACAGGCCACCCAATGCTCACAGAGTGTTACTGCAAGACAGCACAGTTCATCCCAGCGCTGCCTTGACACTCAGAACCACAAGCAGCAGGGAACACAGCTGGGAGCACACAAGCGTTGCTACCAGAACTATTTACTTTTAGGCATGGTCCACTTCTGAGCTCCAAGTAAGCACCCAAACATGTGAGGATCAAGCACAAATCTTACATACACCATTTACATTCGACACACATTTGCTTTTCAGGATTTCCTTTCCCCAATATCCATTGTTTCACTGACAGTCCCTCCTCCATCTCCACCAGTTTCACAATGGAAGGAACTGATCACCATACAGAACACATAGTTAAGTTTGGAAATCTGTATGGGATAACTCAAACTGACAGTAAAGCTACACACATGGACACCTGAAAGACAGGTTGTAGAATGAAAAAAAACTCCAACCCAAAACCAAACAATACCATGTAGAAAGCAAAATCTAAGTCAAAGTTTTAACACAAACTGCCAACTAATTATACTGTGCCCAGATAAGAAATGAATTATTTTCCCTATGCCTTTCTATCACAGAATCAGAATGTGTTCGATTGAAGGGACCTTAGAGATCATGTAGTTCCAACCCCCTGCCACAGGCAGGGACACTTTCCACTAGATCAGGTTCCTCAAAGCCCCATCTAACCTGGCCTGCAACCCTTCAGGGATGGGGCATCCACAACTTCTCTGGGCAACCTGTGCCAGTGCCTCACTACCCCCACAGTGAAGATTTTCTTCCTAATACATATTCTAAATCTATATTCTTTTTTGTCTAAGAAGAATATGAGATGAGGGAGGAGGATACAAAAGTATCAAGTAAATAATCTAAAATTTGATTTGCAGGATAAAGAGCTGAGATTTTGCTCAGTCATCCTGTTTACTGGGACTTAGTATTCCCAGCTAATCACAATGATTTAGCGGTAAATTCTCCTTCGAACTTTAAGCTCTAAGATCTGAAAGTTTGGATAGACAAGTCTTTGCAAGGTAACACTAGAACCAGCTCAACAGAGGGAAAAATTGCTGACTGACACCTAGGTACCAGCAAAGCCAAACACCAGAACGAGTTAAGCATAAACCAAGGGCACCCTGAGCAGCCTCTGCAAAGGATGAACATATAACTACTCTACACTTGGCCTGAGGGATATTAATTTTAGGAAACAAGACTACTGTAGGATAAGACAAGAATCTTGTATCCAAAGATTAATTCTACTTAGCTGGGAAGTCAATGGGATTACTCAAAGTGAAACATACACCAAAGGTTTTGCGATATTGAGCTCTTAGTGCATTAAGTTAATTTACTGTTTTCCTAGCCATTATGACCAAATAAATCTCTAGGTTTGGCTCTTATGGTGAAGGGAATAAACACAAAGTAGATGAGTCAAATTTGCAACTGAAGAAAATGATGAATTTTGTAACACATTCCAAAGAAAAACGGTTCCAGATCTCACTGCAGATACAGAAACAGTAACTAACACAGCTACATTGGCAGCTTTTACCAACACAGCCTTTTGCATCTCATTCATATTTAGAGATATATAATCTGCTAGCTGGGCTTCCTACAGATCTGCAAGAAAGAGCCGATGATTTTACCAAATGGTAAGATGTCGCTTTTACTATGGAAAGCAAGAGAGAAACACATATAGCACATATAATGGCTTACATAATGTATATTTTTCTTTAACAAGATGCTATGTTTATATTTCAAATGTATTCAATCACTTTGCACTAAATGCTTCAGTTAAAAAAGCTGCAAGTTGTAAATTCCTAGAACTGATCACTGTTGAAATATTCTGTAAAACATTAGTACCATCCTATCTGTGCAGCACATAAAGAAACAAACAAGAAAATTAAAGTTCACATGGGACACAAGTTAAACATTAAAAGCTCTCGTAAAATCACCACCAAAATATAGTACTTACATCCAGCCTTTCACAAGCAGGTTTGCAAAGGACATCTGTGAATCTCTCACACATAATGAGTATGGAGAATTCCCAATATTCTCATTCATAAAAATGAACCAGTGACCATCTGTTGAATAACACTGCTATGGTCATTATAAAAAGTTTGGCATAATTAATTTGTTTAATGAAATTATTTTTCTTGCCAAAATCTTTAAGTAACCTATCAATCCATTTTCATCCAAAGAACTCAAAATAACACAAACTCTGAAGATAGATGGCAAAAGAAAAACACCACACAATCAACAGCGATCTTCTAATTTCAAGCAGTTTTTTATAAGGAGGTGACAAGAGCAAGTCTCCTCCTCTTTTTTGGGGAGTTTATGTCCCTGCTGGAGGAGAGCAGTGTGTTGGAGGTTTCATGAATGCCATTATCTGTTCTTGGGAATAATCGTTTCATATTTAGTTGATCTTTACACAGGAAAGACTTCTTCACCAATGTGACAAAAGGGTTGACTCTCTTTACTAAAAACTAATAAAGTTGTCTTTGAAGTATGAATCAAAGGAAATAATATCAACTAAAAGGTAACTGGAGAGAGGGGAAAAATACATCCCCAAAAGAGCACCAAAAGCAAAATGTCAAGCTCTATGCTCTGGTTTTACTGCTGCTTGGGATATGCTTTTATTATTTTTCTTTCCCACATCTTTTCAACTCAGAATGAAAACATGCAGCACAGAGATAAATCATTAATGCAGAAAACCATTTTCATTTGAGCTTAAATGCATGACATGCTGAGAATGTTAAAAATTAAGTTATTAACAACAAAGATATGTAACACTTGGTTACATTAAGCAACATCGTCCCAGATTTTTATTTGTTCCATAAATGTCAACTCTACATTCTGAAATTCCTATCATGAAAATAACCTTTGAAATTTCACACATTATGGATCAGAAATGTAAAGCTATGGAATTCTTCCGCTCTGCCATGTGAAAAACACAAGCTATGATACACTGAGAAAAGTCTATTGCACTAAATAAATAACAACTCTACATCATGGTCATGGCTCCCAAATTGGCAAAGATGAAACAGATTTATAGTTTATCACTGACTCACTTAACATCACCAGAAAATACAGTCTTTGTCCTCTCTCTCACCCTCATTTTGTTAGTAAAATTAAGACAGCCTTTCATTCCCATGGCTCTATTAAATTAAAATTTCTCAGTGGCCACCTTTTTCATGAATACACAGAGCAGTTAAAATAAAACAGTAAATACCACAAATCATGAAGAATAAACATATTATTATTTTCAGGATGCCACTACTTCGTATATTAAACATACATTAAAGGCATGCAAACATGAGATTAAAACAGTAACAAAGATGTATTATGGAAACAGTTACAAAGCACAAAGTGCCATTTCCAAAGCACAGAGCAAATTAATTTATTTCCAACCAGACTTGTACACCAAACATAACAGTAATGGTGCCAAGTGTACACAACCTCTCATTTGGAGATGAAGAGTAGTGTTAGAACACCAGGCTGGAAGTTTGGAGACCTAGGGTTTATTTCCAACCTCTGCTAATATCTCCACATATATTCTTATTCCATGCCATCTTCTACCGTGTGACACATATTTGTATTTGGAACCAAAATAATTTCTTGCTGCTTATTTGTTCTTTAGGTCCCCATAGTGGTTTGGGTCTTTCTGAACAACTACAGTATACATTAATAACTGGACATTTACCTGTACATTGGCCAATATTGAACTAAAGTGCTTGGACATCTGTGGTGCAGAGACAGAGAGATGTGTGTATTCATGTAATGTGTCTGTACATCTGCAAGCCAGCACTGTCTCCTATAGCATTACAATAATGCATTCACAGCTACAGTTGCTGCAGATCATGACAGACTGCAAAATAAACATTTTTATTGCTTTCCCAACCACAGAAACAAGAGAAGGACAAAAAATCGTGATGTGTTCAACATCTGTTCTGCCTTGCATGTGAATGGGAATGACAACGGCATATGCATCGACTCAGTGACACATCTTTCCAAAGAGCGTTTGTTGGTTTCTTTTTGTTTGTGCTTATTTTATTTTATTTTTGTATTGTTTTTTGTAGTATTAAACTAGTAATACCTATAATCTGAAAAGTGCTTTAAAAGGAAATCAGTTTCTTGGAACAACAAATCACATGAAGGTAAGGAAACAGTTTGTAGAAAGCAGCTTAAAAAACAACAAAAATAAAGGTAGCAACAAAATAAAGATCACAAATAAAAAATACAAACCCCTTAAAACAGTAATCAATATTTTCCATTAGGTCAAATTTGCAAACATACTTTGCACAGGGTCCAAAGCACACAGTGGGGCTTCAGGGCTGGACCACCATTCTCCAGTTAAAAAAATCTTGTCCTATTACCTCTTCAAGAATTTAAACTGCACCAGTGTAAGCAGTTAGAGTGTAATGCCTTTCTGCCAGACATCCTGTTTCAGCCTGGGTTCTACCACATGCCCACACACCCTGAGCTCACAGCCTTCTGGAGACCTACCCAACAGCTCCTGGAACAGCATTTGTAGATAGCTGCTTGTCAGCATTTTGTAGGAGGCTTCCTAGAGCTGTTCCAACTCCTGTCTTTCCCTGAAAAAGCCAACCATTTCTAGGATGCACTTCAAAATCAAGACATGATTCATTTTCACCTGGGTATAATTTCCTGTTATAAACTATTCAAATCAAAAGCTGTTATTTTCATTTGGCCCAGAAGAAGATACTCAGACATCCACTGCCACTATATGGAAAAATCACGTAACATCACTGGAAAAGCTTGACTGGTGCTCTCATCTTCATGATGATATTTGTCATGAATAGAATAGCAATGACCAATTCACCTTAAAGAGTTCCCCAGGTTACTAAAAGAAAAACATTATCAGGCAAGTGCAGTGCTTAGAACTAGGCCACTATCACAGGCTTGAATGTCTGAGACTTGGGACAAGTCTGTAGATGCAACCACACCTACAGAAAAGAACAAAGAGCACTTCTGACCTATATTTGGGAAGGAGATTCCACCACATAGCAGTAATAGATTTAGCCAAAGGTAATTTCATGCGATGACATATTTTAAGTGAGGGACGCTATAGAGAGGCAACTATACTTCAACACAGTACTGTTCAAACGTCACTTTAAAATTCTTTTTGATTATTTCTCAGAGTAAGAAATTCTGGAAAATACATTTATTAAAACAGAAAACATGCAGGATCACTGCAAAAAGCATGCTATGCCAACAACCCCAGGGGAAAACCAAACAAGCAGAATGCCCCAGCAACTGGGAGCTAGTTGTTAAAAAGTGATACTAAACGAATACAGGGACTGTGTGGATTCCTATCCCTTTTTTTCCATCACAGATAAGGGCCGAGGACCACATGGATGACTCAGAAGAAAGTCTCATAAATGCTGTCTTGTGTCTTACCAAAGCACTGTGTTGAGCAGCTGGTACATGCTGCCCATGCATAGGGACCTTTAGAGGGACATACCGTGCAGCCTGCCTTCGGGCAATGCATGTACTCCCTGAAGAGCTCCTGCTGGAACTCTTGCTCTTCCAGCTTCTTTTCCCCATTATGCAGTCTCCCTGCCATAGTTTCTCTGTCCTCTTCCCTAGACTTGTCTTGGCAATCAGAAAATCAGTTTAGATTATCATCTTCGAACTTCCATTTTCGTGAATGCATTTTGTAAATTCCACTGTCCCTTCCCATGTCTCTCTAGAAGTCAAAATGCAACATGTTTTCCTTGCTTTCCATTTGTTGACAGGAAAATTTGTCAAGAATCATCACTTATGTTGCCAGACATCTGAACAAATGCTTCAGCTAGGGAGCCAGAATTCTCCAACTGTGGCCTTGGTAAATTTGTAGCATCTGAAATGAAACATAGGAAAATGGTTAGCAGAGACACCGAAAAACTGCAGCGAACTCTCTACACGAAGGAATTCAGTAGAGAAAAATAACTCTCAGTTCACAGTGGATATTCAGAGTCTTTCAGGAAGACAACCTGCGCTCAAATTCTAAGTGATAAGGACATAATCATAACAATCTTCTCTGCCACCTTTGGTTCTTTGGGGGCGAGGAGGACAGGCAAATGTATCAGGCATGTATAAGAACATGTGAGTAGTGGCTCAAATGAGTCAAAGTATAGACACCACAGACAGACTCATTGGATTACCTCCTATGGACAGCAAAATGCTTCAAGATAACCCACATCTGGCTGTAGTCAAGAAAAGAAGTCTTAAGAGAATGAGTGTGGAGGGAGCAACACTGGTGAGTTTACTCTTGTTCTTCTCTCAAAGCAAGATAAGCAGTGTGCCTGAGCTGAGGACAGGAAAGCAAATCCACACCAGCATCAAGGGAGATCAGGATTTTACCTTCAGTGCCAATCTAGGCACTTGGACACCTGTGTCCTTAAAAAAAAAATACCAACCCGATCAGTCAGTAGGAAAAGAGATTAGCAACTGGTTTTGGAGTAGAGAGTGGAGATTAGGATGGTATTTCCCCCTGTCTGTCACTACCAAACTGAACCCTGCTGCATGTC
>JANHGB010040327.1:0-57233 GCA_026283785.1 Coracopsis vasa | reverse complement strand
TAAAAAAAAAATACCAACCAACAAAACAAACAAAACCCAACAAAAAAACCCAAAAGCAAACAAAAAACCCAAAGAAATCTTGATAAACTAGTCCTGTGAATTTGGGTAAATTGGGGCTGACTTACACTGTTCACCATTCTGCTCTGAAATTTAGTCTCGTTGTTTCAGGTTGTGGGTTGGTTTCTAATAATAACTACAGTACTGCTAGAAAAGTCAGACCAAAATGTTATTTGGAGCTGTATAGGTCTAATGTCCTATAATTTAGAAGCAATGCATGAGCTAAACCATAATTCCCCACAGCTCTCTTACTGCCTGGGGCCTGACAGCACGCACTGGAAAAAAGGGGTGTGGAGTTTCCACTTCTATAAGATCAAATCATATACATGGGTGCCATCCTTCTCCATAAAAACTGCATCTACCCACTTTATGAATAAAATAGTGGCACACATATGAACCCAGCCACCAAGCATGCAGACAAAGCCCAAAGTTAAAAAAAAAAAACAAAACAAAACAAACCATGGCAATAACATACCTTGTGTAGACTCCCTTATTTCCTGAGCTTCTCTCATCCCAAACCCACTTGGCTGCTGTCTCTGGAGTTTCTGTCTCTACAAAGAGATCTGGATGCCCAGCACAGTCTCAGACATGTCCTGGTCTGTATTCAGATCCTGAGTCTGAATGGAGTATCCTCTCTTCTCCCAACAGAAAATTTATGGGTACCCTTCTTGTTGCTGATTCCAAAGTGCCATAAGTGAGGCAGGATTTTCTTCCATGTCTGGGAGGTCTACTATTATCCCAGACATCGTTATAGTGCATCTTCAAGTTCTTTATCCTCTCTTGGTACTGCCCCAGGAAACAACTGGTACACTGATTGACAAGGTGCTCTTATATTTGGCTATCAGAGTCCAACAGACACTAATACCACCTCAATGTCCTGGATATTCACACATGCTCAGTGTTACCTACATGAGGCCAGTTTGCAGGTGTGATCGTTCTTCTGAGAAATGTTCCAAGAACCTCTTGATAGATACAGACAAATCTGTATATAGCGAAGACTTCCAAAAAAAAGTATCAACTCAAGTCAAAGGAACAGAAACTGGACCAGAGAGGAGCATGGTAGGTACTATGCCATGAATTGATGTCCATACTTGAGTTAGCCTTGTCCAGAGAAAGAATAATTCACACAGTAGTGTGACCATGCACCACTGCTAGCAGATGCAGATGTAGTTCAGTACTTTCCAAGGAAGAGGTCCTTACATGGGTTTGCATGCCAAAACTCTCGAGTGTGAAAATGAGGTAAATCAGCATGGAACTGACCAGTACCGATAAGGACTCAGCATGTGACAGCATGCCATTAACCTTCATGTCAAAGGTACTAGATCACCAACAGCTGGGTACACATACCCACGCACTTCCAAAAGCAAAAGAGAAACAGAAATCTGTAAAATCTGCCATCAGAAAGCCAAGCATAAAAGGCAGCTCTACACCACAGAATCTTTTGTCTAAACCCTCATGAATGGGAACTATTTTGTTGGACATTACACTCAGATGCTATACAAGAGCAAAACTGAAACTCCCTCAAAAATGAAAAAGAAGCATGAAATACACTCAGTGGTAAAACACTCAAAACCTTTCTCTCAATAAGGACACTATGGAAGGCAGTGAACCCAGAAAGTTTCCAGACCAAAATGGCAGCCCAGCCTTTGAAAGGTGAGGACATAAGGTCAGACTTGTGCCACAGACCTTTTGAGAGCCTACTGCAACTGCGAACCTTCTTAGCCCCTGCAAAATACCCCAGATCCACTGTCACCTGAGAGAAATCAGGACCAAGAGCCAGGGCTCAGAAAACGCCCTTTCCTCTAAGCTCCTAGTATATCTCAAGAGATGCAGTGTTGTGACTAATTTGATTCATGAAATGCAGGCTGTTACAAGGAAATGTGAGATTGCTGTTTGCAATCTAAACCCAGGAACAGGCCTCTAGAATTCATTACAAATCAAATCATACATACATCCAGCATATAATACTTTAAAGAGAATTAAATAGGACTAGAAAGGCTAATAAGTAGATAAAAAGTGGAGAAAATCTTCTAATTCTAGCTCAGATCTTTAAGCAGTACTTTACCTTACCAACTTGCCTCTCACTTTAATTTTAACGGATTGCAAAACAAAAACACACAAGGTCAAGTTAATGTGAAGAACTCACTGTTTTTAAAGAAATTGAGTAGGAAACTGTTTGAAAGACTGCCTTGCAGGTTTTCAATTCTCTGAAGACCACTTAGCAGTAAAAAAGGAATAGCTAGACCCCATTACAACATACATACACTATATATATGTCTAAATAGATTAAGCACTTTCCAAGAGCATGATGATGGCTCATCTTCTGTTACTTTAGCATGGTACCAGTAAGTTAGTATGAGTTGGAGGAGTGTTTCATAAAGTCATCTAAAACTTTCCTGTGTATTCAAAGGTACTACAGGCTCTTCTTTGTACAAATTTTAGGTATTCTGTACCCATAAAAGCAATAGAAAGATTTGAAAGTGAAAGAATATATTTCCAACAGCAACTTTATAAATAAAATTTTATAAATAAAATTGCTGTTAAGATTTATCCACCGCTGCTACAATATCAAATTAAATCAAATCTACAGTGTGTATATGGCAGTAGCCAACACCTGAAACTAGGGAAAACAAAGCAAAAATCCACTACTATTCCACAATACAAATGTCCATTTGTCTAACACTGTGCATAGAGAAAACATTTTACTGATAGCTGTAATAATACTCTCATACTCCAAAGTACAGGATCTAATTACCATTAACTTAATTAAAACTAATTTATTTTTGTCGATTACTTAACTTTCTGATGTTGCTCTAACCCTGCTGCCTTAGGGGATGTTTTCAAAGCTGTCCATCAATGTTCTGACTTTTTATATTCATTAAGCTGTTCTGATAGGTTTGCCATTTGAAAAATTATTCTCAATGCTATACATCCGCTAAATGACAAATGGTAGAGCTTAAACAGTTATACAAGTTCAAACATTTGTGGCTTTGCTCTTTTTTTTCCCCTCCTTTCCCTTTGCCTGCTCCCTCCAGCCCTAAGAAAGTTCATATATTGCAAAAGATCTGTACAGAAGAGTTTCCAAAAAGAGTGTCTTTTTCATAATTATCCACACAGATATTAAGCTGTTATGTGCCCACTGCTTAATTTTCCTGATCAAACAGATGTGAGACCCCAATCCAACAATCTTTTCCAGTCCTCAAAGCCTTTAAGTACAAGATCGCCTTATGTGAATGATAAAGGTCTATTAATTTTAGTGGATTTAAACTCAAACCGCATGAAAAACTAAGCACAAACACTGAAGTGTTTCGAAGAGATGTGGACAGGCTTTGTTTAACTTAAGCCGAAATCAACAACCCAGCAACAAACTACCCCATGAAATACTAGACCACCATTAACCTTAACTAAGAGAGCAGTTATGAGAAAACAATAAACCAACATCATCTCATTATGCTAAAACTTTAGAAAAGCTGTATTTCATTTTTTATTGTCATTAAAAGACTAAAATAATTTCTACATACTCAGAATTAAAAAAAAATAATAATTTTCTCCTCTTAATTTTAATATTTTAGCTTTTCTTTTCTATTTGCCCAGCTGTAAAGCGAACACGTTTGGCACTGTTTGGAAAATAATTTTCACATTGTTATGTTTTTCATTAACATCTGGCTTTCAATAATCAGCTACTTTTGCCAGGCTTTACTACTTATTGCAACTTAAATGATCCAAATCATAAGTTATTAAAAAAAACCCAAATCTACCCCACTTTTATACACTGTAGTGACATATACAATATGAAACAAAAATTACTTAACAGACCGTAAAGAAAAACTGAGCATACTCAGATTCTTACCTATTTCCAGAACTTCTTTCAAAATGTTTTTTTAAGCCTCACATAAAAATTCCCATACAAATGCTTATGTAGGAAAAGCAGGGGTGTGATAACGTAACCAATTCTGCTTATGTGAAAAGCACTTAAAAAGCATTAAACTCACAGTAGACAGCAGGACTGCACCATTGGAAAAAAAAACAACAAACAAACATCACTAAACAAAGTACTAAAAAATCCTCAGAAATGCCTTGAAATTCTGCTGAGATGTTATTTGTCTAAGACTGACACATATGCTAAAGGGAAGCCAATTGACTATCAGTCAATACAAGCTTACCTGCTTAAGTGCTTTCTTTGTGTGCTGCTGGAAGGAAGATACTAGCTTGCTTTGCACTGGTGCATTAGTAAGGCTGGAATCACGATTGGAAGACATTTCTTCAGATGTCTGCTTTGGGCAAACTTTATAAAAAGAGAAAGAAAAAAAAAATCAGAATACTGTTCTAGAGGTTATCTTTCCTGTATCTTGGAAAGTCCTGAGGACAGAAAGGTGCCTGGAAAACAAAAATGTCACTCTAAGAAATTCAACTAATCTTGAGGTCCAGATGAGCTGAAAATCTGGCCATATTCTAAATAAACGCATTGCTTCACAAATATTTGTACCTTATCACACCCTTTCTATGCAGTTCTGGAGACCTGCATATTTTTACATCCTGAAAGGTAACTGAAATAGTTTAACTATGGTTTTCACACATTAGACAAAAATTATCTTCCTCACTAAGATATTTTTAATGGATTATTATGTGTCTAAGTGTGTATTTATACAAGAGACACAGATGACCCTGTCTTCTACAAATATTTATAAATATGTAATATCATGCAAGATTGTAATGGCTTCTTAAAAGCCACACTCATCTATTTCATAAGTACTTCTTGGTAAAGCTAAGAACACACACTTTAACAGGTAGACTGGAATAATATTCTGCAAAGAGGAATTCTGGTCTCTCAGGTAATACACACTGCTACTTGTCAGCCTTCTAAATAATACATGTTTTAATGAACACACACTATAGTACTTGTATTAAACAGTCTCTAGAATACATTGGGTTATGTGAGACAGAAAAAAAGTCTCCTGGTTAAAAAATAAAAGGAAATATGATTAATTGTTTTAAAACCCCAGCTTTATTAAATAGATATGAAAGCTGTGAAAATAGCTGGAGGATCCTATTAGTCTTCGTAGTCAGCAAGCTTGACTAAAAGGGCTGCAAAACCTTTCTCCTCTTAATGTCTTGTATTACTATTACTCTCACCAGTGTCCTCAGACAGCCCAGCTAAAACAGCATTAGTATGGATCCAGAAATTAAGCAGCTTTTTTTCCTTTCTCCTCTGCTGACTCAATTCAAGTCTCTGTCTTCCAGCACTGCACAAAGCTGGTTTGCATGTTGACATACCTTCTTTATAATCTCTGCAGCTGTATATGGTTTTCTAAGGATTGCCACACTTCACACATCTACCAGAGTAGTTCAATGACACTCAAAGCAGCTGCAGACATGAGCCAGAAACAATTTTAGCCCAATGTTTCTCTTTGCCTATGGTTTTATCCTCTCATCCTTCAGTGGGACAAGCAAATACCTGAAGCAGCACTCTTAACTCCCTTGCCTTTAGCAATGTTTCATAGGAGAAACATTGTAATGAATTTTTCTTTGTGTTTGTAAGGAAAAAAAGATAGACACAATTTAGTTATCAGTAATTAACAGCCACCATAAGCTGCATGTGATATAAAACATTAGTTTTCACACTGAAATTAAAAAAAATTAATACTTGCCTCACAGAGAATACACTCTGGTTTATGGCATTGGCATTGCACCAAGACGACTTTCACATTAGCTTAAAAAATTTCATTAGCAGATAAGACTAATCCTATTTTGTCACAAGATTTTTAACTGATATTTTTCACCTTTTTCCCTTATACATGAAGGATTTGTCAAAATATACAAAGAAGCTGCAACACAAAACAGATTCTGAGTTTACAGCATCACCTGGTTTAGATCAATTTTTTCCACATGATGAGCAAAGCTATTATCAAAAAAGACAACTTAAAGGAGAAGCAAAGTGTCAGCAGAAAACAAACAACAGCTGGTTTATATAATCTAAATCATTGCAATAGCTAAGTTCCTGAGACAATGAACACCTACACCAAAATAAAAACCTGACATTTCAAATTACCCAGCTTTTGTTTTTTCCCTCAAAGAGACTTTTTTTACCGGCAAAGTCTGAGTGTTAAAAGAACTGAAGAAAAAACAGAAATAGTGTGAATACACCAACCCCAGATCTTAAGATTGGAGAACAAGTTTTAAAATTCCTAAGGAATGGAAACTGCTAGATACTTAACTGTCCCTCCTAAGAGTGGATATAACACGACCTACCATGAAAAGCTTAATCCTGTTCTCCGGGATGACTGCACCTCCTATCACCTTCTTGCTCAAATGTGAAATTCTGATTTTCATTACTCTGACCTAGGACATTATACAAGAGCCTGTCCTATTTATTTTGGTGGTAAAGTTCATCCTGGAGAGGTCTGGCAACACTAACTGATGATGCTCAACACCACAATAATTAATGTCAAAGTCATGATACAGCACAGGAATAAAAAAACCCCATAGTTCTAGATTAATTTTGTGCTTTCATTCATTTTTCTTTTAACAATAAGTTGTGAAATTGTGGAAGGGTCTATTACCTCTTATTTCTATCAGTACTTCAATTTTACATAAAAATATTATCAGTGTATTGGTTTCTTTAAAGCTTTGACAACAAAGTTAAACCAAGCAATAGGGATTGTTCTAGTGGGTGAAGCAACTGGAAATGAAACACACTGAAACAATAAATTTCTTTCCATCATTGTAATCTCTTCTGCAAGTACAGAAGGAATACCTCACTGGTCCAGGCTGGTTCATTTTAGAACAACCCAAACCTAGTTCTTTCAGAGTTTTGAAAACCAAACCTTTTTCTGTAGTCTATGATTAAAGAAATATATATGTGAGGCTGAAATCTGCTACCTAAAAATTTTTAAATTGCATTGTGACTAGAGAAAGTCAACTTCATTTATTAACAACAAATGATACTTCCCTTCTAAAATATATTTTATACATTCTAAATACTTTCCTTTATATAACGATTACCTTAAAATAATAAGAACCTATTTTAAATATCGTTTTCCATGTTTTAATTAAATTTACTTTTTCATTTCAAACCAGCTTGATATAAATCATGGCTATAAAACTAACCATCTAGTAAATAAGAGATGTCACTGCCTATTTTCCAAAAGTAGAAGATACAAACATTAAAAATCTAAATACATTATGTTAATTTATATAATTGCTTAATAACTTATACAGTCTATTAAATTTATTAGCAAACAATAATGCTACATAATATTTAATACTTAGGATTTATTTAGAGGATAACCAAGATACTAATTGTTTATAAAACAGTATGAATTGACTTTTCTGTAGGAAATTAAATACAAATATGAGACAATGAACAAATTTATTCTTTTCAAACATGTTCTGCAACTTAGTAATTTAAATCAATCTGTGCTAAACTACAATGCCTGTGAGCACAGAATATTGTATTTATTTATTCGCTCATTTACATGGATAACATCTGACTGATTTTCTCTGAATGGGTCAGAAGAAGAGGAAAATATGACAGGAAAACATGTAAGTGTTTGAAATAAACATTGATAATCCTAATGAAAAATTCAATGCCTTAAAAACAGAGCAAGCATTCTGCTATGGAAACCAAAGAACACAGTAGCCTCAAAACAAACTCAAGAAGAGCCAGTGGTCTTTGTACAAACATGCAACATTGGAAATCTGCAACTACTTTATCCATCAGCACTGAAGAGGTATGAATTTTATCAGATCCATGTTTGCTTGAAAAGCTTTATCAGAAAAGAATGCTAAAAATAAACTGGATGCTGGGCAGAAAAAAAAGAACCCTGAAAGAATGTGACAGATGAAAGAAAAATATTTGGGTAGCAAATAAAGAGGATTCACCATTATTGCTACAACAGAAAAAGCGAACAAGAGCAGTTTTAAGCCTACAGGAGGCATTTCCATTTAGTGGAGAATAATTAGGCTCCATTCTTTAAACTGGCTTCTTGTAGGGCCAGGACTGAGTGAAGGAATAAAGCAAAAAGCAACTATTAAGCCATAAACTGTTAGGTTATGAGCTGGAAGAGCAGCTGGGTTTCTGAAGATAAGACCTCCTTAGTGAGTGTTCAGAGAGTGTTAACTGGAAGGATAGAATTAGAATTACTTAGCGAAAAGAGCATATAGAAAATGTTTTCAACAACTTCAATTTAAAATAACTTCCTCTCTTTCATTTCTCCAAGACCAGTTTTGGCAATTACTATAAAAGGCTATCTTTTATAAAAATCAGCAATGCAATCTTTTAATTTCTGTAATGAAAAGATTGCATCTCTGTAATTTTTTATTACCTTTTACCTTTCCCACACAAGAAATACGACACCTACACAAAAAATATTAGAAGATGTGTTTCTTCAAAGAAACAATTGTTAAAGGAATACAGCTCAAAATTATTCTGTTTCACTGCCACCAAATATTATTAGGAATAATTATAAACAGATTTATGAAACTAGATGGACAGAAGAATTCCTGGAGTGCTTTAAGGGTCTGATTTTCCCAAAATATATAGCATAATTAATTCTGATTTCAGACAGACCATACTGATTTAAAATCAAACCAGTAAAATCAACAGCAGTTCAATCCCTTCTTTGTTACAGAAACCACAGCATATGAAAAGGATTGTTTACTAATGGCCACATTACAAAACACAAATTAATATTGCAACCATATGCTAAAGAATAGATTCTACCTCAAGCATAAAATGCATGCACACACTCCAGAGATAGGAAACTTCAGAAGGAACTCCCTCAGGAAAACATACACATAAAATCTCTCCCTAAAATGTCCATAAAATTCAGTATTTTATTTGGGTGACACAGATCTATACTTGTATTGACATAAACCGTTATACTTTGCCAACACAGAGGTATGAAGTAATTCACCTCCATCATTCTTTGATCTCTAGAGCCCAACTTGCAAAATCTGAACAATTCAGAACGCAACTGTTGCTATCAGTTCTTGAAAATGAAAATCAGTTTGGGAGTTAGTTAATTGTACAAGCTAGCCAAAGTAAGCAAAACCAGATGCATATAGCAAGGGCACCACTGTGACTGTAATATTCTTTTTGAAAAGCAATACTAGTACTGCGAAATGACAAATAATATTGAATAGTCTTTTTTGGAAAAAGACATCAAATATCCCATCAGTTTGGTAGCTTCCACTGAATTGCATTATATTCTCGGCACGCTTTTGAACCCAGACCTTTCACAAAGCTTTGAAAACTGTGAATCCATATTCCAAAGGAAGTCAACCTTTTCCACTATAAATATACAGTCTGTCATCACTAAGCCACCGATTTCTTAGGCCTCATTAACTCTACTGTACTGCAAAAAACCCTCAAAAACAGACGCGAAAGATCTCTTCCTCAAGCTCCACAGTATCTTCTCTCATTCTTATGGCTCCCCTCCAGTGGCAATGAAACAAACAGAAGTTAAACTTGATCCTGGGTACAGTGTTTTTATTTTATAGTTACTTGCAGAGAGATGAAAAAACCCAAGCTACCAAACAAAGTGAAAAACTATCTCTTTCTGATGTGTCATTAAAAACTCTTTATGTCCGAGCTGCTATTCTGTTACTGTCCTTCTGCTTTTAGAAAAGCCTATCCCACATGCAGATGTTGCCATGTGCAACAGATATTCAGCAGAATCACCCAGTATAATTCCCAAGAAACAAAATACTAACAATAACAGGTTTCCCTGAATTGCCAGAAGTCCCATTCCAGAAAGGAACTGAACATCTAAATGTGGACTCAGGTTTCTAAAAATGGTGAATATTCATTCCTCACTACAGGAGTTATCCTAGTGTCTTTCTAGTCCAGAAGGCACAAGATATTAAAAGCAGAGTAGCTACAAAGAAAACATTTCAGGATTCAGCATGAATCTGATCCTCTATTATCCACCATTTCATTTACTATGTCTAAGAAATCTGTCTAAGAAATAAATTCTGTCATTTCATGTTGGCAATTGAAGAACTTAAGAGTTTTAGGAAGCGCTGAAAACCAAAGTGTCTCAAGAGGAGTGTCCTGGGTTCAGCAAGTAGACATACGTTTCTCACATTTGTGCAAACATCAGAACCTATGTTTGGGTTAGGTTAGGGAGGGAAGTCACTCTACCATAGGAATTGCTACATCATTGTACATTCCATTGGCTTCCATGAAGACAATTTTTAATCAACAGCTCTCCATGGCTAATGGATTAGCCCTGGCTTCAGAAACCCTAGGGACAAATGCCTTTTGAGAACAGAACATTCTATTGATGGGCAAAAGGATATTATAGTCGTCATTTTCTCAGACAATAGTAATTGGGAATTTTATTCTGCAACTGACTGCATCTTTACATGATGCCCTTGGATTTGAGGGAAATGGACTTTATGAAAAAGATATGAGACTGCTAGAGAGCTTCTACAGAAATCCCATTCCAAACAAAACCAACTGTAGTGTAAAGAGTTTCCTTGACATAAGCCTTTAGAGACAGTGGGGGAAGAAAGGTTTCTCCATAGCATCTGAAAAATCCTGAGGTGTTACCATTCCAGTTGTCAGTTTAGCAACACTGATGTGGAGTAACAGCTTTTGCAAAGTCATGTGTTTATAACTGTGAGGAATTTTTATTTTACTATGCTAATAAAATTATTCAGTAGCCTGCATTTATACTGGGAAAAATGTGCCTGCTGGGGAATAATGTGATTCTTCTCTGTTTGAGTGTCAGCTGGTACTTTTTACACTGAAAGCTGAAGACTATCATCTAAAAGCCCACAAATGGACTGAGGCTTTTGCTTAGGGTTTCATTCTCTGCTTCCAGCTAACTTTAAAGTGGCACTTTTTAAACTCTTGCTAAACAATTCCTGATCACTCTGCCAGAACTGGGGCCTCTGGATTCTATCACAGTGGAAACAAGAGCAAATAAAAATGCAATCAATCAGGCAATTAAGAATACAAAGTGCAAGGAATGTCCATCGTCATATGTATCACAGATATTAAGGCTGAAAGGAGACACTGTAGCTATTGACCTTTTTTAGAAGAGAAGTCAGAGAATTGCATAAAGTGTTTTTTGTGCCTAATGAAATGTTATTTTTATGGCACAGAATAGTTTCCTGGAAAGCAAAAAAATCCAGGCTTTAGTGTGCAAAGCTTAATTGATAGACATCTTGTTAGATTTGGTCTGCTAAACCAAATATTTTCTACAGATACATTTCCTCAAATATTTACAAACCAATCAAGTCACCACCTCATCTTTGATAAACTAACTAGACAGTGCCTATTAAATTTCCCAGAGCAAAAGAGGTATTTGTTCACGCAGGAGTTCATGCATGTCTTTTCTAAATCCTTCCCTATTTTTCTTCTTACAGCTATAATGAATGCAATACATACACTACTAATCATTTAACTAGTGCTATACCCAAAGGAAACACTGTGCCTATATTCTTTAATCAGTACTACCACATTTATAGACCAAGAACTGCATTGGACTAATTAGCAAAAGCATCTCATTCACGTTCAATTCATTTTGTGTTATGATCCTTAAATGCTTTGCAGATTTACTGATTTATTGAATACATGTTTTCACTGCACAAATGTGACCTTTTTCATCACTTTAAAAAATTTCAGGCTGTTGAAATGTAAACATTTACAAGGCAATCAAGAGGAGCCTCAACATTATTATATATTATCAATATATTTAATCAAGAAGGCTTTTCTACTTTTCAAAAAGTATTGACAAAGATATTAAATGAAGAGTGGTCAACACATCCTTAAGAGAACAGCAACAATACCTACTGTGATGGTGATTCCTACGCCTTTGCAGATCTCACAATTTGTAATTTTCAATCCACTTAAGACTGGCTGCACTTCCCAGGCATGGTCTTGTTTTTAAGCCAAGCATTCTATACTGAAAATGATATCACTCATAGAATTCCACATATATCTCAATAGATACCCTTAACAACAAAACTTCTAGTCTCAAGAGAAGCGATTATCAAACATGTTTGACAAAATTATGTTCTGTATCAGCGGACTGACAAAAGATCTGCTGTTTACAATTACTCATTAATCACACCCAACATCAGTCTTTCTATATGTCATGTAGACTCACTACTGCTATCCAATTTACTCTTTTTAAATATATCTACCACATGACAGCAAAAAAAAGTCTTGCTTGCAAAAAGTTGAATATACTGCGGTTTTCCAAGATTCGTTAAAGATGAAACATGAAGGAAAGTTCTCAGCTTTTTTTTTAATTACACAATCTAGGTGTAATTTACTGCTCTAACCCAAATATTTTTAAATGTTTAATTTTAGCAGCTGCTCCTTTATGTCACCACAAGTGCTAGAATTATTTTTATTGCTGTAAACTGTGAAGTTACTATGCAGCCTCCTCCCAGTCAAAACCCAGCAATTTTCTACTTCTGGCATTCTGGCACCCTTATTTACATCCTACCACTCCTAAATAATTGACAGGTTTTTGCCTCTGTTTTTATTTGTTTATAACAAATAACATCAACGTTTGCTTTCCTATTTGTACACTTACACTACTTTTCACCGCTTTATTCTTCCTGTGACTTAGGGAAGTGTACATCAACAAACTTTATATCAGACGGGAAGTGTTCAAGAACTACAAATATGTATGTTCACTTATACAGGCAGTCATCATAAGCATAAAAACACTGCACATGCAGATTCCATTGAATTATAAACATATCAAAGAAAATGAAGAAACAGAGTCAATTAATAATACTTGACTTTTGTTTTTTCTACTAAGCTTCAAAACTTCACCACCAAATTCACAACCTTAGTCTTAGGTAGTTCTCTTGGTCCTGTTACTAAGCATTTTGTGATTTTTTTCAGTGCTGCTAGCAAGCAGTACTGAAAGAGCAGCACCAGTCCTGTATAGGTGCCCCATGGAAACTAAGATCAAAAGTGATATCTGTAGGAGAACAACAAGTTGAGCTGAGCCTTTTCATGTTCTAGTTGTAGACAGGACACCCTCTCACCAGATACAAAGTGAGCCAAAACAGCAGGCTGCAATCCAGCAGTGGGACAGGTTGTGTGAGGACAGCAGAAGAGAGCTGATCAAGGAAATGTTAATATCAGAGGTCCTGCAAACCTTGATTTTTATAAAGCATTCACTTTATAAGCATTACATGAGTGTAGTTTAATAAGAAGACTAATTTCTATTACTTGCAAGTAACTGTAGGTGACTGAAGAACTGTGTTTTCTTTATGAGCAATTATTACCTCTCAAAAAGAAAAGATATTCCTAAGGTCGTCGTTTTTAAATTCTTGCAATGTTTCAGCTTGCCATTATCTCAGAGAAAAAACAAATGCACAGGATTTGATACTTCAACATGTCTTTATGTCAACATGGCACCCAGGAGAATCTCTGCCTGAAGCAAAAGAATACAAACCTTTGTCCTGTGCCCAGAACTCTACTGAGGGACCAACTCCACATGTCTACACTGAAAGGAATGGAGTGTTTACCTGATGATGGCAAGTCTAAAGCCTGGTAAGGCAAATTATTGTTGAGGACTAGAAAATAGCTGTGGGCACTAGAACAAAAAAAACTGTAAGCCAAAAAATTATCTACACAAAACATACCCAACAGCACTACTCATTGTCTTTTACAGATCTAAGTCAAATAAAGGCACTTGGTGTTCCTGATTTCTTTCTTTATAAGGCCAAAAAAGAGAGGGAGTCACTCAAAAATAGTTCCGCTGAGTAAAAAACATTACTTATATTGTTTAGAAAATACACCATTAAAATCTTAGGTAAACAATACTTATTCTTTTCCCACCCTGTTATACTGAAATTAAAACACCTACCACCATTTTCTTCTCCATTGTTATTGTTTGTCTCAGCCATTTCAGTGCCATCTAATTCAGATTCACATCCTAAATCCAATGTTCCATCAGTAGGGCACGATGATTCTTCTTTCTACAAGTAAAAAAGAAAATGAAAACTAAAATTAACAAGAAAAAAAAAAATCAGTCATGATTCTGCTGCATCTCTGAAAATAGATTCCTGCAGTGTGCTCTCATGCTTACATTTCAAAAACCAGAATAAAATAAATATGCTTGATATGCTTGTGAGTTACTTCAGAGAAAGACATAAAAACAGACCTCCATGAAACAATCTGCAAAGCAAAAAAAGCTATTTTGTAAAGTCATAACATACGCTTAAAAAAATTGCAAGAACTTCCACTTTTTTTTTTTTTTTTAACAAAAGCAGACTTGTTTGGCTGTTAATATCCTAGTTTTCCAGTTGAGTGTCCACGAAGCTGCAGCAAAACACAAATCCTTTAATGTTTCTTTTCTGCCTTTGCCTGTTTCCTGAATTCAAATAACTGAAGCAACCTGGAGCTCACAAGCATGGGAGTGATTGTGAATACCTGGATTTGTGCCAAGAATATCTCCCGATTTAAAGAAAAACAACAGCATTTGGTTTAGTAAATTAGAAAAGAGAGCTCCTGAAAACTATTTATTCAATCTCAGTTACAGTATTTTTACTGATCTGGAGAAGTCAAATCTATATAGTTGGGGTTTTTTTATTTTTTAAACCCTTGCATCAAATAAATCTGCCATAAATTACAGAAGATTCTTCCCTTCAGCCTAGAATTGTAATTGACTGTATTTAGATTGCAAACATAATCTCATTCCCTTGTTTCTCACCTCTGCCTCACATTCCTCCACTCCTATTGTGAAGCCACTCTAAGTTTGATCAACAAAAAATTTCCACCCAGAGAAACCATCAGATACGTACCAGGAAAAGAAAAATAAAAAGGAGAGATATAGAAATAGTATAAAGGCAAAATTCTATCACTGTAATTACACTTGTTCTCAAAAGCAATGCTGTGACCTCTAAACTAAAAGGTGGTTTATATTAGACTTGCAAACAATTTTGCACTAGTTAAAAATCAAACATTAATGCAATTATTTAATGAAAAAGTCAGTGATCCTTTTGAGCTCACTGCCCATAAAACAAAGGCCTTTCTGTGAAAAACTGAGAAAGAAGCATTTTAGCTAAACTATATGGTTTTTATACCATATGCCAAATTCAAGAACATGTCTATGCTTTCTAGGATAAAACATTCAGTGTTTACTTTCATTATAAATCCTTTTAAAAGACATCTGAAAGCAGTTAGAAGGACTATCAGGTCATTTCCTCTTCAAAGAATCTAATCTGTTTACCTTTATATCTATTGAGACATTCATAAAACGGATTAATAGTGCTATGTACTTTCCATATACAAAATTTAAACTTACTTTGAGAGCATAGAGTCCCGACTTCCCAGGGATTTTGAAGAATGTTCCATCACCTACACGAGTGTTAGTATGAAGCATTGCATTCAGGCAAGCTAATGGAGAGGTTCCACTGAAAAATAAAATTGTGCAGTCCAAGATTGAGTGCCTCTTGTAAAACTATTCCCTCAGTCTATTTTTTTTAAATTCATGCTTGCCTGGCTTTTTTTTTTTTGTGCCCCCCTCCCTTTTTTTCTTAATTCTTTCAACCCTGAAAACATCTACATTACAATAACAGGCCAGTTTCAAACTTAATCATATGCATCTGTCCCTTAGGCTTCAGGCAAAAAGTCTGTGAATTATAATTAGGCTTTTCTCCACATTCTAAGAGAACCAAAGTCCAAATATTTATGTGAAATTACTTTGTAAATAACACCATGAAGCCTCATTTTTAAAATGTTACAGACAATGTGGCTGCTGCACACGAATGATCAAAACAGTACCAAGTTCAAGGGCAGCTGCATCCCATAGGATGAAAGGCAACAAAAGAATAATAAAGAGCCGAGGAAGAACACATTTAAAATTAAAAGTGATATATAGTTAAGCCTTCTTTTCTCTTAACATGGTCAGCCTGCATTACTACACATAAATACATGCACATTTCTGCTTTCTATGAATCACTGTCTTTTCTAATTAGAGTTGTTTTAGAGATTAAGAGATTGACCTACTCAAGGTAGTAATTGTAATACCACTGTGGAATGCATGTTAAAGGACTATTTAAAAAGAAACACAACACATTAAGGAAAAAAAAAAGAGTACGTGTACAGAGGTGTCTTTGTAATATATGCATGTTTACATCAGAAAAAGAAAGCATATGTTTCTACCTTTGCTACACTTACACTATTCTGAAAAGTTGATCCAAAAAATTGTGGGAAAAAAAATTATTTTATTTCATTTTAACTTAAAAATTAAAGTACAAGGTTTATAGTTGTGCTATCACATCTTTGTTCCCACTTACTGACTAATGTACACGGTGTACTCAGGGACTGAATCTGAAACTGTGCTTCCTCCCTGGGGTCTCTAGCCTGCACGCACACTTATCTTTAGCCACGTAAATATATTCCACTTAGTTAAGTGCAACAATGCCTGTGCATTAAATTGTGTTGCTAAGTATTTCAGGATTAACTATATACTCAACTATAAACCAGGAACATGACTTCAAAAATCTGTCAGAAACTACCATTTTTTATTATGCAATACTATAACACAACAGCCAATCTTCGTTGAAAATTGCATGAACGATCTTTTTTTATAAATGCAACTGGACTGAAATTCTATGAAATTCTATGTAATTGTCATCTTTCACATGGTAACACTTCCTGTTGATTTGTTTGGCTTTGTTACAACAGAATGCTTCCTTACTGTACATGTGTTAATTTCATGGAAAGAGGGAGGGTATGATAATTGTACTTCTGGTAAAAATTAAAACTATAAAGTGTCCTCAGGACAGGAAGTCCTGTCCAATATAATTTATTTACTATTTGTCACCTAATGTATCACATCACTACACCTAAAATAAGAAAGTACAGATAAAAGTGCTGCTTGTCAATAAATGCATCAGATATTTAACAGATATCTATTTTACAAAGTATTCTAAATAAAATCATGCAATATGAAAACTCTGATGAGTTTTTGTTGCTTGTTTTCCCCCATGCAAATAAAACTAATTCCACATCTGGTTTTGATACAATACTAGAGCAGAATACAAAACTGAATAGAGTAGAAATATAATGATACTGCTAGCAGTAGCACATAAACATTAAGAGACTTCATTGAGTTTAACGATTACTTAAAACAGTTTTGGAATAAGTAGGATACTTCTCTTTACACATTTCCCTTATTGTATTAATGCTTGACAAGCAACGACATAAAGCATTTAAAACAGCAGTTCTGGCTGCATAATTTCTTCCATATGTTAACAAACATAACGTGAAGCAATTTCAACTCTCACAGTCTTGGGTCTTTTTAGTGAAACATTACCACAGACAAAGACTTTCTCTGCAAGATAGAAAGAACTTGCTGACTCTGCAGTGGAAGAGAAATGCAATATATCAACAAGAAACAAAACTGTGTGTGCATGTATGCACAATTTATATCCTTCCTCTATTCGGACGTAGATACTCTTGACACCACACTTATTTTTACATATCATTAACCTATTAAGATGATACAAGATGAATGAACCTAAAATAGAGGATTTGGCAATCTCTTATGACCACTACTGTGTTCACAGCAGATATCTTAATCTTCAAAGTCTAGCCAACTGGCAAGCGGACAATAGAAAATACTCTCTGATTTACAAAGAAATCTGTAGCAGCTACTGAGCCAAGAAGTACTTTCAACTACTGTTATGCCTGTTTCATACAGTTATCTGAAGTTCCTAAATAATTTGGCATGCAACCAAAGGGCCATATCCGTCCTTCTTGAAAATTGCACTTGGGTATGACTATAATGAGCACAAAACAAACTACACATACTTAACAAAGTTGCAAATGAACTAATAATCTGGACACTGTGGGATGGGACATATTTTGAGCTAGCAGCTCAGACTGGAATTTCATGGTGTCCTTTATCACTGCTGTTAACCAGTGATTTGTATACTCTGACAGCATGGAGATTCTTAAAACACTATTAAAATTCCCAAATGTTACCCACAAGAGATGCTGAAAATGCTCTCAATATATGCTATCACAACACATGTGACTGCAATTAGAAAAGCCAGCAACCAAAGAACCTATGATGCCGTCTTATGTCTGAATCAGAGAAGCTTCTGAGGGATACAGACTACTTATTGCATGTTTTCTAAATTCTCCCACAACCTAAGGACATATTTGTTCAGCTGAGTGCTGCTGGCATATATTAATACAGCAGCCAAAGACTGTCAAATATAAAACTAGGTATCTTTGGATGTCAAAAATGGTGCAGAATCATTGAAACAGTCTTGAAACAGTTCAACATTGATTCAGTTAAATCAAATTGAATATTAATTATACTGTACTTTGTAACTTGGTATCTGTGAATTTTTAGAGGCATAACAATATCCTGCAAGTTTTGTTGCCATAGTCTACACACGAGGAATATGTTTACCATTTACATCCTTAAGATACAGAACTTTCATACTATTTATCCTCTTTTAAGTGAGATTGCTTTAAACCACTGAGGTATTCTAAAAGTCATTCAAATATGGGAGTCACCCTCTGTAGAAGTATGTCTTTAAGATTGCTCAATTTTATAGAATCATCAATTCATAGAATAGTTTGGGTTGAAGGGACCTTAAACATCATCTAGTTCCAACCCCCCTGCCATGGGCAGGGAAACCTTCCACTAGACCAGATTGCTGGTCATATGTTTATTTTATATACCTATATATCTATATATACATACAAGCAGCATACTCACACCCACCCACTTTAAAATAGATTTAAAAAATGGAAAGTTACTTACTTTCTGTAAAGGTGATATGAAGTTACAACAACCAGCAACATAGGAAAAAGAAAAGAAATAAATAATTAGCCTTCTAAAATATTTTTTTTAATACAATTTGATCAAAGATGTCAGGCATTTCAATGTGTAATAAATGCTCTTTCCCAGAACCACTATAATTTGGTAGTACTTGAAACATCCTTCCAAGTCTAATCACGAAATTCCTGTACATCACCAAAGCAAGCTTCTCACCCCAACTCCCCCAGCCAAAAATATCTCCAATATTTTGTGATTCTGGGCTCCCTCTTCTGGTCATGCAGCCTATATTACCTAAAAGCAAATGCCGCACTACATAGTCTCTACACGAAAAGCTCTGCAAAACCATGTAGACGAAGTACAGATTTCAGTCATTCTCTCCCTTGCCACCCTTCCCAGCACTCTACAAAAAAATTTAAAAACACCAGTAGAAACACTACTAATTTTTATATTGGAAAGTTCTCAAACACCCAGTTTTGCCAGAAACCCCCTGAAAACTTCTATGGTTATACTTCAAATTCTAATGGTCTTTGCTAGACTGCTTGGCAAGAGAAAGAGATTATGATCTTGGAAAAAAAAAAGTTTTAAATATGGAAAATAAATTGACTAAAGCCAACCAATAGAGCGTGGCAGACAGTGAAAGTTGCCTGACTATGCAGACAAGGCACCTTGGATCCTGCAACAGGCAGCATTTCAGCTGCTCAGCCCCCTCGCACATGGCATAGCCCCCTCCCAGAGCTTAAGATATGTTCCCAAATCAAACAACAACTGTTATAAGAGGAGCACTCAGCTATCATAAACGTGCTATTTATTTGTTTGAAATCATCTGCTCATTTCATACAGATCCATTAATAGTCAAGCGGGAGCAACAATTTTTACTCACTGCTGGAAACAAAGTAAAACCAAACGGCTTCAGAACTAATTTCTAGACTCGATATAAAGTCACTCAGAATAAAATATGTTTATAGTACATGTAAGTTACACCAGGTTTGGAGTACACAAGAGTAATAACAGATAAAGGAAGTAAAACTTATGAGGGAAGGCTGTAGAAAACGCATTTGTGTGGTCCAGAAAAGTTAAAGAAGATGTAATTGTAATTTTTCAGAAAAATGTAAACGGCTGTTGAAGTCAATGGAGATAAATGTTCTTCACAGTCACTGGGGGAAGAAAAAGAAAGTTCACAGATCATCTAAAAGTGTGAATGTAGCTGTTGATGTTTTAATCAACACCAGAACAGAGCATGGAAGTTTGTAAAATGACCTTCATTAGAAGATCAAATACACACCAGTCCTGGCTGGTACATATACTGGAACCTCTCCCAGTGTTAGTGTTTGTGTTGAATGATCTTTTCAGCATACATCCAGCACTGTATTCTAGGATTCTTTATCTCAAATAAATCTAAATTTTGGTTAAGGCTGTGGTTAATGATATACCCTAAGTATATTTTTTCCAATGTATGCAGCATCCAGAAATGCTGAAGAATTGAGTAATGTCTAGATGTGCTCTGCTTACTGAAGTGTTACATGGAATAATGCATGCAGTACTGGATGCCCAGGATGATGAAGCCAAATAAGATTTTCCCCAATCTTCAAAGAGCTGCATGTCCATGGACTTGCCAGCAAAATGTCTGAACTTGCTTTAGCCATGATTTAAACTGGGACAGACACAGAAAACCACAAGGAACCCAAGCACCGATACCAAGACAAGAAGACATGCAAACTGCCACTGATCACTCTAGAGCCACTTGCTCTCCCTGCAGCAGCCATTAAAGCTGGGGCTGAGGCAAGCTCTTCCATCCCAGGCTCAGGATGAAAAACTGGCAGAGGTCCATTGAACAGAAGACTGAAAAAAACCCTAGATATTTTACTGTATTCAAATGATAAAGGCACAGGATCCTTCCTTGGCACAGAGGGAAATAGAGAGCACAGAGTAAATGGCTGAAACCAAGGGTGATGACTGCAAGATTTGCTGCCAACCATCTACAAACTTTTCAGCAATAAAACCTCCAAGTTAATCTAAACAAATCAAATGATATGATGATGAAGACTCCACTGTCTACCCTGGGTATTTTGTAGATCTGTGCAGAGTGTGGTGGGCTGGATGCCAGGTGCCCATGAAAGGCGCTCTATCACTTCCCCTCCTCAACTGGACAGGGAAGACAAAATACAACAAAAGTCTCATGAGTCAAGATAAAGAGAGATCATTCACCCATTATCGTCACAGGCAAAAGAAGCCTAACTTAGGGAAATTAGTTTATTACCAATCAAATCAGAGTAGGATAATGAGAAATAAAAGTAATCTTAAAACACCTTCCCCCCACCTCTCCCTTCTTCCTGGGCTCAGCTTTACTCCCAATTTTCTCTACCTCCTCCCTGACAGTGGCACACAGGGATGAGGAACAGGGGTTGTGGTCAGTTCATCACATACTGCCTCTGCTGTTCCTTCCTCCTCAGGGGAAAGACTTCTCACACTCTTCCTCTGCTCCAGTGTGGGTCCCTACTACGGGGTGCAGTCCTTCAGGAACAGACTGCTCCAACGGGGCCCCTCACAAGGTTGCCAGTCCTGCAGCTGACCTGCTGTAGCATGGGCTTCCCTCTCCATGGGGCCACAGGTCCTGCCAGGAGCCTGCTCCAGCATGGGCTTCCGACAGGGTCACAGCCTCCTTTGGGCATCCCCCTGCTCCAGTGTGGGGTCCTCCATAGGATGCAAGTGCCGCTCCATCATGGACCTCCATGGGCTGCAGGGGCACAGCTGCCTCACCACAATGTGCTGTCTGCACAATGGGTTGCAGGGGAATATCTGCTCTGGTGCCTGGAGCACATCCTGTCCCTCCTGCACTGATCTTGGTGCTTGCAAGAGTTGTTGCGCTCACATATTCTCATTCCTCCCTCCAGCTTCAAATGCTAGTGCACCGGGATTTTTTTCCCCATTTCTTAAATCTGTTATCCCAGAGGCACTAACGCCATCACTGATGGGCTCAGCTCTGGCCAGTGGCAAGTCTGTCTTGAAGCCGGCTGGCATTGGCTCTGCTGGACACAGCGGAAACTTTCAGCAGCTTCTCATGGAAACCAGCCCTCATAACAAGCCCCCCACTCCCAAAAAAAAAACCTTCCCTTGCAAACCCAATACACAGAGGAATACCAGCAGCAGTACATTTGCTTTCTTATCCAACGTTACATACAGACTACACAGTTCAGGTAAAATTTCATTCAGAGTCATCCTTTCAATTGACTAAACATGCTAATCCAAAATAAACCAATTTAAATTATCAAACAGAAAACTTGATTGGAACAATCAATTTAAATCTTGCTTTTGAGTTTTTTCCCATTTATTTTCCTATTCCAAGGTTAATTCATTCATTGTTTGAAATAATTAAAATACCTCCATCAGCAAACTCACAGAGCTTTAATCTAGTATTACTTTTTGCTGATCAGGAGACTGTAAATGCATTTATCAATTATCTACTTTAAACTTACAAAAATTAATCTAAGTCATATTTTCTGATGTTTGAAATAGCAATGACATCTTATTTACTAAATCATTACAAGTGTACTTATTTCTGTTAAGTCATTTTTAGAAAGAAACTAGAATTTGATTAAAAGATTGTTTTTTAAATGTTGAATGAAAAAAATACACTAGATGTGTTGCATATGAAAAGAAAAAAAGAGAGGCTTTTCAAAATATTACATATCCAACATAATTTATTAAACAATAAAAACATCATCTTTTTGGTAGTGGGTAGTAGATAGCTAGGGATCCATCTACTATGTTTATATATAAACTAGTGAAATGGTAGAGGTGGTAGATCTCAGCCTCTTACACAAAGTTTTTATTCATAAATTGGAACAAGAAAAAAGCATTTCCTTTTTGAACTGTCAACTGGCTTCTTAATTTTTATAGGGATTACTAATGAGAACTACATAAAATATTCTTGATACCTACAGTAGGTGTGACTGTCAAAATTATTTATGTTCTGAAGTCTTAACCACTTAAATAATAAATAAAGTCATAATAAAAAAGTCTTAAGCCTGAAGTTGTTTGCTAAAGCTTCATAGGAATTGAATCTCATGCAGGTTGAATACTGTTTATATGGTTTGAATAAATTATACTTAAGGTTTATTCCTAATATAAACTCTCCCCAATTGGATCTTAAAATAGATTTTAATGGATTAAAAGACACTTCTTGAAAGGAATACATGTACTTTTAAAGGTGATTTATAATCAATTTTATCCATGTTAGCCAAAATTAACATCAGTTTTGTTCTCATATGCGCAGAAGCCTAAAGAAAATTTTTATATCTCTGGTCCTACTTATGCTTCACAAGTGGCCTTCAGCCTTTGAATATCACAAACACAGCCACTATTCTTGAGCAGAGCAAGTAAGCCAGAAAGGTCACAGCTATCAGGCAACAAGACAGATGATTTGACCATTGTCTCACAGACTACAAACCAAACCCCAGAATCTGATACGAAATTATGTTACTAGTGTAATGTATAATAATGTATAATAATACATTATATGACTACTGACATCACTTCATACTCAGCACTCATGTAGATTTCTTGTTTTTCTGAACCAGATGAAGATAGTGGCAAAAATATTATTAGTATGGCAGAAAATACAAGGACAGCTACAGACACACTAAAATGTAACACACCCATCATAGATATCTTGCGTCTGTCTCACAAGCTAGCAGAACTCAGCATCAGCTTTCACTGAAGTTATCCCAAGTAGTGAATCCCAAATACCTAAAGCAGAAGAACACAGCAATGAACTTGAACTCTGTCTTTTGTAGCTTATGAGGGAGTTATAAGCAGCCAGAATCAGAGTTAACTAAAGTGTCCAAAATATCACTAAGAAACTGAATCTTTTCATTGCCCTTCAAATGTGAAAGAATCTGGAGCAATATACTGGGGAGAAATTCAACATGGATATCAAATTCAAGCCAGGTATCACGAGAGGGTATTTTCTTTCTTTTTTTTTTTTTTTTTTTTTTTTGCATTCCTTAGCAGGAAATCTCATTTACAAACTCACTTATTCTGGTTTTACATTTTGAATTCACCAAACCTGGATCAGGGAAGGAGATTGTTCAAGTCTTCTTTGAAAGGATATATACATAAGCAAATATTGGAGATTATATCACTACCCTTAAGACCTATTTCTACCACCTGTAGGTTCTCCTACATGAACCAATCTCCCTCCAGGCCTTTTGTACACCTACATACAGCCATTGTGTGCAATGAGTACATGACATTCACACACGCAATCAAGCACAAACATAATAAACCTCCAGCCATATGTCATCATGTAAAAACCAAGGTGGACAAGTGAATGAAACTGCTGGCTGAAGGAGAACATGACAAAAAGACATGGGACGCTGGTAAGAAAAGGTGGCTTTGTTTCTTAGTTTAAGAGTTTGGCAGACTGGTTGCATTTACCCACAGCCAGTCACAAGTGACTAAGTGACCACATAACCAAAGATGATACTTAAGTTTCTTAGTAGAACAAAGCTCTCATACATGACTGCCATAGTTTAAGCCCAGCCGGTAACTGAGAGCCATGCACTTGCTTGCTCACTCCTCCCTCTTCTTACCCCCTGTTCCCAAAGGGATGGGGAGAAGAATTGAAAGAATGTAACTCCCACGAGTTGAGTAACAGTCCAGTAACTAAGGTACAACACAGAACTACTACTGCTACCACCAATAATAATAATGATAAGAAAAATAATGAGGGGAGAAAATATAAAACTAAAAGAGGAAAACGAAAACAATAAACACAAGTGATGCACAGTACAATTTTGCTCACCAATACCCATCCCAACCTGAGCAGCAATCTAGACCTTCCAGGTAACTCTCCCCACTATACTGGGCATGACGTGCTGTGGTATGGAATACCCCTTTGGCCAGTTTGGATCAGGTGTCCTGTATCTGCTTCCTCCCGGCTTCTTGTGCCCCTCTTCACCGGCAGAGCATGAGAGAATGGAAAGTTCTTTATCAGGGTAAGCATTACATAGCAACAACTAAAAACATCGGTGTTATCAGCATTGTTCTCAGACTAGAGTTGAAAAGACAGCACTGCACCAACAACTAACACGGAGAAAAATAACTGTTACAGCTGAACCCAGGACAATGACGACCCATGCATTTTTGTTCTAATTCCTTCTCAGTAGCCATGAGTTTGGCTCACTTTTGCAACCCACAGACTTAGGGGTTTTCACCTTTTAGCAGTACTGCAGCACTATGGTATACCTGATCTTTCTCTTTTTTCCTCAGAGCTGAAGACTACTGAAAAAACATCAGATCTGCCCTCTGCACTGTTTCATGGCCTTTGATAGACATTGCAATCAAGTTCAGCATTTCCACCTTTACCTTTAGAGCACTCTGTGATCTGAGGCCAGAGTGTATAAAGTTGTGGTACCCTGCAACACTGCTAATGAATCTTTTTGATATCTAGAGCAAAGTAGATTGTATTTCCTGGTGCTGGCAGCCTGGGAAAATGTCAGATGATGTCAAACGTGGTGACAATGGCCACAGTAATATTCCAGACAAATAAAAAGCAAATGGAGTTCATCTGTAGTAAAGCCAGAGCTTTATTATGACTTGCTAGAAACAATAAAATGAAAAGCCCCGGGAACGAAAGCTTATTGCAAATCTCCATACTCCTTAAGCCAGTGAAGCTTTTAATTTTTTAAAACCATTTTTTCTCACAAGAAAACCTTTACGTACAGAAGTTCCAGAACCTGTATAAAAATTAAAAGTGTTCCTTAGGAGAATTTTACAAGAGTTATTGCTGTGGATTTTTCCTGAAAACATCATTCTTCACAAAAATGTTTTTGAAGGAAAAATATCCTATGGAGACACAAATTTACTCTGGGTTTACAGTGCATTTGAAAATAAGATGCTAGCAGTACATTTGAGAAGAAAAAAATAAAAAGCATACAAACATATCATAACAATGCCACATTATACACTGCAGACAGAAAGATACAAACATGCTTTCCTAAAATTTAAATATCCCTTCCCATTATTTTTAATGATTTCCCTTGTCCTTCATCAGCCATACCTCTGAGTAGGTCTCCATGAATATCCTGGATGTTCTGGAAAGTACGCTTGAAACACTATACCACCTCTTAAATGATATTCACATATGGCAACAAGCATTCCTCAACCAGAAAGGAAATGAGAATACAAGTTTTATAGAGAATGTTTACACTTTTCTGTGTTCCCTAACACCTGGAAAAACCCTAAGTTTTTCTGCTTTGTGCATAAAATTCTCATAGTCAATAATAGTAAATTCACCTCTGCGCTCTGAATCTATATCATTTTGTTAGATGCAGTACAAATAATACAAGAAAAAAGCAATACTAACAAAAAAAAAGGCATTTTGAATGTGTTTTTGAAAGACACATGCAAAGATTAAAGAGGATCTTTTGAAATTATCCTAAAAGAAAAATGTCTCGGGAAGAAAATTATCTGAAAAGAACAAGAGACCAGCATGCGTCAGAGATGGTCACAACAGCGAAGGTGTTCTCTGGACTGAAAACACCCTCCTCACTCAACATCACTTGAAAGAAACTATTTGATTTCTTTGTGCAACGAATTCTTACACAGGTCAAACAATACAGTTCTGACAGCTACTTCCTATTCAAGAATATGAGTTTTTTCTTCTCTCTTTTAATAAAGTATTTCCTTTTAACAGTTTTAACTGATTTCATTAAAAAGCAGTTGCACATTTTATATTTTTTACTCTAATATGAATGATCACCATAAAGTACAAAATTATAAAGAAGATAAAATATGAATTCCTGCCACATGAAAGGAACTCTGGAGCAGAGGTTAAAAAATGGATTTCTTAAAGAAACCATGGGTTTGATATATATGATGTCTTATTTTAGTATCAGATTTCATAGGCCCTTGTGGGTTTTAAATACATATGTTTAGAAAAATGAAGTAATGATTGCTACAATCAAAAATGTACTAAACCCAAGAAAAACATTGCCACAAAATGTGCAATGTATAAAATGGAAAAAAGCCACCCTACCCTTCCAAATATTCTTGGCCTCAAGTTGGATGAAGCTTACTCCCCAAAAAAATTTAAGGTGGAAAGTAAAGTGACTATGCTGAACAAGACATAGTCAGCAATCATCGAATGTCTTTTGGCCTCTAAAATTTAATCATCCTACACAAGGGACCTCTATGAAGTTATCCCAAGTTTTCTTGTTTAATTTGGCTTTTTAATTGGCCAGTCTCCATGACTTTCTCTGTAGTGCTTTAAGAATATCATGAGCGTTATTGAGATATAACTTGTTAGTCAAATGCAAAATAAAAAATACCCCCACTCCCTCCAAAAAAAGTTACAGCTATTTTTAAGAGCAACATTCGGCTCCACTAAGGTTTACATACCCATATAATTGTAGCCTAATTTATACTGGAAGGAACTTTCAGAAGACATCTAGTCCAACCTCCTGCTCAAAGCACAGCCACTTGGATCTGGGCCTTGTCCAGTCAAGTTTTGTGCAACCTCCAAGCATGGAGACTTCACGGCCTCTCTGGACAACTTCCTCAGTGCTTAACTGCTCTCACTGGCAAAATATTTTTCTTAGTATCAAATCAGAATTTTACATGTTCCAGTTTGTGTCTGTTGCCTCTCATTTTTTGCTTCTCATGCTGTCACTGTACAACCTCTAAGAAAAGCCTGTCTCCGTTTTCCCTACACCCTCCCATTAGTGAGCTGTGGACGGCCATGAAATCCCTCAAGCCTTCTCTTCTACGTGAACAAGCCTGGCTTTCTCAGCCTTTCCCCATATATCATTTGCTCTAGCCTCCAGCCATCTTGATGAACATCTACTGGACTCACTCAATATCTTTCCTGTACTGGAGGGCCCAAAACTGGACAAATGTGGTCTCATAAGTGCTGAACAGAGTGGAAGGATCAGTTCACTTGACCTGCTGGCAATGTTCCCGCTAACACAGCCCAATATGGGCTTCTTTGCTGCAAGGGCACATTGCTGGACTAACATCTGGCTTGTTAACCATTCCAGGCAATTTTCTGAAAAGCTGATTTCTAGCCTGTTAGCCCCCAGCCTGTACTGCTGCATGGGTTACTATTTCCCAGATGAATGAGTGTGCTCTTGCCTTTGATGAACGCAGTTAGCACATTTCTCAGCTGTCTTGATCCCTCTGAACAGCAACCCAGTCTTCCAGTGTCCCAACTGCTCCTTTCAGCTGAGGATCACCTCCACACTTGCTGAATGTGCACTTTGTGCCATTGGCCAGGTGCTTAATAGCAATGTTCAACAATGACAGCCTCAGAATCAATGCCTTAGCAATACCGGTTAGTAACTGGTCACCAATTGCAGTTAACACCTTTGATTAAAACACTTCGGGCCTTGCAGTCCAGGTGAATTTCCATCCACCTTACTGTCTATTCATTGAGTTCCTATCTCATCCATGTAACTGTGAAGGTACTATTAGAAATGCTGCCAAAGGTTTTACTAAAGTCAATGTAAACATCCACTGCTGTCCTCTCATGCACTGAACTAGTCATCTGATCACAGAAGGCAGAAAGGCGGGTAAGGCATGATTTGCCCTTGTTCATTCGTATTGGCTTTCTGCCACACTTACTTGACTTTCTGTACATTGAAATTGGCCATTTCATTCACCAAGGAAGACAAAACAGCCTTCCTGGGCCCTTTTGTCCTAACAAAAAGTAAACCTCCAGCTACAGCAAATACATGAGGCTGGCTGATGGGTGTCTGTCAGAATACGGTCTCCAACAATTATCACCCTCTATTTCTTCCTCATTTACATGTTTGGCTGAAGTGCAGCAGGCTCTGATGTCTCACTGATAATCTTGCTCACCCCCTTCCAAGGCACTACACATATCCTTCTGTGCAGGCAGAGAATCTTCCTTCTATTAACAGATGTCATAAATTTCCAACTTCCCAATCTCAGCAGTCTCTCGTTTGAATATAATCTCTATCTGCCTCTACTTCACATTGCAGAGCTTGGGTTCTTACCTCTGCAAAGGTCCTGCTGACATCCTGTTTGTCCCCTCTCAGGCTGCAGAGTCTATTCATCTCCTTCCAGAGCTCCTTCACCTGGCAACTCAGCACCTTGACCAGAGTGCACTTCCCAGGGGTAAGCCACAGCACTCCCCAGTGCGAGTCCCAGACCCAGGAGTGCAGCCCTGGAGTTCTCTCTGAGCTAAGACCTCTGTTGTGCCAGGAACAATCGCTGATGACCATGCTCTACAGCACATCAATACCACCACTGGACAATCTTAAGGAGTCCCACATTGTCCTGAGCTAATTTTCTGCACCCCATTGTGTCCCTCTTGTACTAAATGCTATGATAACTGCTAGGTCTCTTAGCTCCTCATTTCCTGGGCTCTGAGAGCTGTACTCTTGCCTACCAGTTATCCAACTGCTCCTCAAGCATTCATCAAACAGGTGCTTGACACCGCTTGGTCAAGTTAGCTGAAGACAAAATACAGAGGTAGTCCACAACCATCAAGTAGCCAGAAAAAAGCAAGAGCTGACAGAAGCAAAATGCCTCCATGGGCTAGCCCTGACCTACAGCAGCAAGCCTCTGAAGTTCCCAGAAGCAGGAGCTCCCAGAAGATTTTCCCTGAAGCTTCCTGAAGAAGCCTGGAAACCATTCTTGGAGATTGCTGTGTCTGTGATTAACTGCCTCTGCTGAAGATCCGCAATGGAGTGACAAAATACACTGGAAAAGAACAACAAGACTTCTGAGCTGCTGCACCACCCACAGAGGAAGCCCGTGCAATATCCAAGAGTAGATTCATTAGCTCTGTTGCATAGTGAAAAAGGGAATCGTCAAAACAAAGTGTTGCCAGAAAACCACTGTGGGCCAGGTCTAGTTCAGAAGGCTGAGTAGGACTCCTACTTTATCATGCTACACCAGGAACACAATCCCGATGCAGCCACAGCTTCCAGCCACACTCCTCCCTTGACTGATTAGAAGAATCTCCAGCCTTTCTTATCATCCACAGCAGCGGCTTTTGTTACCAAAGCTGTGCCCATGACAAGACACAGCCCTGCAGGTATGCCAGTGGTAGTGCATCAGGGTACCTGTACATAAGGCAATGGAGCACTTTCTGATTTCAACAAGGTTCGCACCAAGATTAATACTGGGCTCATGTCTCTTTCACCCAACTCTGCCACTCAAAACAACTGGAGTGGGCTCCCTCTAAGGCAGACCATATATTTCTCCCTCTGTGATATATTCTCTGTCCCCCCTTCTCCCCACTCCCACCCCTCCCCCTTCTTTTTTTCTTTAAATCTTGATTATTTCCCCAACAGCCATATGAATGCTTGTGCCAGCACCCATGGTGGTGGGCAGCCCAGAACAGGAAAAGCAGCTTGGAGGGAGCGGGATTATTCTTTCTGCTTCAATATTAGTTTACAGTAACTAGAGAAGGATGGCCTCAGACTGACACAACTGGTTCCCATTTCAGATTCCTCAGAGCAATGCCTGTATTTCACCTTTTGTCAGTAACACAACATGCTCCCTCCAGCCACTCCCGAACCTACATGCCAGATGCAGCTGGCTCGCCTGAGCTGTAACCCCTTGGGTTGCTACATCTGGCAGGAGAAGATGCAGAGGAGGGGAGAAGCATCAGTACCACCCTGCTGAGGGAAAGCAGAATCACCAAGCTTGAAAGAGCTCCACTCCCACCCACATTCTTCCACTCAAGCCCAATGGCTTGTCCCTGCTCTCTCACATGATTTCAATGCAGTTTTCCAGTCGTTGCCATTAAAACCAATTGCAACTAGGTTCATAAAATCAGAATAGATGCTTACAAACAGACATCTTCTTCCACCTTCTCCCAGTAACAAAATGAAAACACAAGAAACAAACCACAGCAGCAATAAGACCTATTATAATTAAATATTAAAAAGTAAGCATATTTACAAGAAAAGGCTTAAATTGTGGCAATATTTAACCATTTAAACCAAGTAATCAAAAAGTATTGCTGAGTGAAGTTCACTAAGTATAGCCTAAAACTCTTGTTTATATTTTATGAGAATTACAGATTTTTTCACTTCAGAAATCTTTAAATCTTGAATACGTTACTCAGCGTTGAGCTACTAGACTTTAATGAGTACAGTAGGAGATTACTTTATTAAATAATATTTCTCTCATAGAATGGACAGCATTAAATCAAATTGCTATATAGACCTTAAAAGTGATTTATTTTTCTTTCTTTGCCCTCACTAGCAAAAATCTTCTTGAGTTTGAGCTATCCTAATTAAATTGTTTTAGTAACTTTGCCCATTCTTAAAAACTGACACATGTCAACATGCTGGCCTGCAGGCATTTCTTAGGTGGTGCCATTTCAGCCCCACCACCCATCTGTCTATGTAATCAATTTTCCAAATCAGGAAGAAAGATTTTAATGCTTATAACCATTTCTATGGAAATTTTTACCTGGAAAGAAGTTATCTATTCATTGAATAGCAATGCTGAAACCACTAAAGCTGAATTATTTAAACATAAGGATTTTACAGTTTTTACTTGATGGAAAGTAATTTCCGGGGTCTTGGTTACCACATACCACTACCACATACAAGCTTTTCCAGTCAGTAAAAAATTTTAATTTCACTGCTAACAGCATTCAGTTACATATTCCTCACCCACGGTGGACTTGCTTGGACTTGTTTCTTTTCATCCTTTCTTTTCTCTCATTTTCATTTCTGTCTTTTCTTCTATTCTTTCACTTTCTTTTCCTTCTCTCTCATCTCTCTTCTTTCTCCTTTCTCTTCCTCTTTTCCTCTTTTTTTTTTTCTTCCTCTTTTTCTCTCATGTCTTTAATTCCTCTTTAGCTTTCTCTCCACTTTTCCTTTCTTTTTCTCTCCCTGCCTCCTCCTCCTCTCCCTTCTCTCATGCTCTCTGTTTTTTCTTTTCTGCTTTTTCCTCTTAGTTGTCATTGTCTTCTCTCTGTTCTTTCCCTGTATTTTCTCTTTTTTTCCTTTCCTCTCTTTTTGCCCTTCCCCCTTATTTCTTCTTTTTCTCCTATTTTCTTTTCCTTCTCCTTTTTTTTTCCTCTTTTTCTTCTCTCTTACCTTACCTTTTTTTCCTTCTTCTCTCTGTCTCACTTGCTTTCTCTTTCATTCCTCTTCGAGTAGGTTAGCCTTGGTCAGCAGCCAAATACCCACCCAGCCACTCACTCCTCCTCATAAGGAAACGGGGAGAAAAAGATCTCGTGGGTTGAGATAAAGGGAGATTGCTTACCAGTTACTGTAAAAGGCAAAACAGACTCAACATGGGGAAAATTAATTTATTAAAATTTATTTGTGTAGACAGAAACAAAGACAAAAAAACTCCTCCACAATAACCAAACAACAGATCCCCACTTCCAGGCTCAACTTTTCTCCTTCACTTCTGATTCCTAGTCTGCCTTCCCATCCCCGAACAGTAGATGGGGATGTTACAATTGGTCCGTAACACCCCCTTTCTGCCTTTGCTTCCTCTTGATACTTTTTGCCTGCTCCAGTTTGGGCCCTGTACGGGCTGCAGTTCCTGCAAGGAGCCTGCTCCAGCCTGGGCTCTCCATGAGCAACAGCTCCTTCAGGAAATAACAAAATATTCCAGCATAGGGTCTGCATGGGATGCAGTGCAGATACTTGCTCAGGTGTGGTCCTTCATGGGCTGCAAGGGAATCTCTGCTCTGGTGCCTGGGGCACCTTCTCCACTCCTTCACTGACCTTGGGGGTTGACACTACTGTTTCACACTCTTTTTTGACCTCCTCGCCTGCCTGTGTGCTAGTTTTGCCCTATCAAACATACTACTGCAAAGGCACCACCATCTTGGCTAAGGGACTCACCAGTGCCCTGCAGTGGGTCCAATGGAGTTGGCTGGAATCGTC
Source organism: Coracopsis vasa (assembly GCA_026283785.1). NCBI lineage: Eukaryota > Metazoa > Chordata > Aves > Psittaciformes > Psittacidae > Coracopsis > Coracopsis vasa. The sequence continues at coordinate 24,505 of JANHGB010040327.1, read as the reverse complement.
TGTGTCTGGCTGGGGCAGCCCAGTCTCAACTCATAGGGAACACTCCTGCAGCTTCCCAGTGTCTTGTCATGTACAACTCTCCTTTTTTTCTCTCTCTCCGTTTTCCTTGTCCCTTTCCCTTCTCCCTTTTCCTCTTTTCTTTCATTTTCTGTTCCTCTCTCTTTTATCTTTCTACTTCTTCATCTTCTCTCCATCTTGTTCCCTCTCTCTTATTCTCTCTTCCTCTTCTCCCTTTCTTGGTCTTCTCTTTCTTGCTCTCCCCTCTCTCTTATCTTCCTTTATTACTGCATCCTGTAATGTCCTATTCTGATAAAAAAAACATACTTCTTTTAAAGCAGAAGTATAATAATAAACCTCTTTATGAGACAAGAACTGAAATCAATACATTTCATTTAATTTTTGTTCAATTCCATTCAAAACAAAGGAAGTGTATCATATTACAGTACTTCTCACTCACAAAAGTTCAGAGGAATCTCCACAGCTTTTTTCTTTGTTTCTTCTCTCTAGTTCTCAATTAAGGCATGACTTCTAACTGAAGGAATTTAGAATTTTAAAAATAAATGTCAAATTCTGGGATAATTGTGCAAAAAGTGTTTAATTTTAGCATCCAAAACACTGTATCCAACCCCAAAAGGGTAAAGAGTAAAACATGAGAACTACCTATTTTTACATCTTCAGTTCACACTCAAAAAAAAAAAAAAAAATAAAAATCATCTATTGTATCACATGGAGGAAAGAATGAATGAAAAGAAACACTCTTTCCCTTACAGAATATTTTCTCAATATTCTTGTATTTAAAGAGTAATTCAGCACTTGAGAATATTTTTCTCAACCACCAACACAGGCATAAAAATCAAACTGATTCAAAAAGATTAGATCCAAAAGCAAATTACTGTTTGTTAATAAGATCTATTCCTACAAAATACTTCTCTAAGCAAGCTGATACTTTGAAACTTTACATTAAAATAAAGGCAACTTACTACAACTGACTTATATGTGTCAATTATGTCCTTCAATTATTTTTGTTAAGGGCTCTTACCTTACCTTGAAGAAAGCCTGAAAATACATACAGAATGGCAATCGCATACATCCTGTACCTTTAAAAATATAGCAACATATGATTTATTGTACTGCGTCAAATTAAAATATTTGGGTGGATGTGAAATGTTCAAGTTTTATTCGTTGTACATAAGGGAGTTTAACTTGGCAAAACAGCATAGTAAAAGGTCTTTCCTTCCCCCAAAGGACTGAGCAGATACTTTTATGTGTTTTAACTTAATCCAGCTGTTGCAATTCCTACTTTTAGATGATCTTATTCTTTTTTGACTTACAACAGCTAATTAAGTTAGGAACTGACAGACTTAAGTTTCTATTCAACTTATAACTAAAAGTCAGTCTAATTTCAAAACGTCACACACGATGTTTTAAAATTATAACAATAGTAACTATCAAATAATTGGTAAAAGCAAAGCATTGATAAGTAAAATAAAAGTTTTAGACTGCCATTACTGATAGCCACATCATTTCATCTGAAAGAAAGCCTGATTATGCTGAAGCCATTAATAAAGTCCCTTTGAATGGAGGGACTGAGACACAGACACATACAAAGAAAGAGCCAAAGAAATGTAACATACTATGGCATCGCAAACAAAACTCTGCCCTCTGATCACTAGGTCTAAATATTTTTAATAAATAATTAAATGGTAAGTATAATATTAAACCAACTGACAGTACCGATCATGTCATGAATTCCTGGATTGTAAACCTGGGCACAAATAATCTTGTATCACTAGAATCATAGAATACAAGGTTGGAAGGGACCTCAAGGATCATCCGGTCCAACCTTTCCAGGTAAAGCATGACCGAGACAGAATGTCCCAGCACCCCATCCAGCTGAATCTTACAAGTGTCCAGTGCTGGGGAATCCACCACTTCCCTGGAGAGATTAATCCAATGGCTGATTGTTTTCATCGTGACAAATTTTCCTCGTGTTCAGTTCCAACCTCATCAGGAGTAATTTGTGTCCATCACCCCTCATCTTTTCCATGTGACTCTTTGTAAAAAGAGAGTCTCCATCTTGTTTGCAGCCATCCTTTAAATACTGAACATGGTGATAAGGTCTCCCCTGAGCCTTCTTTTCTCAAGGCTGAACAGACCCACTTTTTTCCTCATACAGCAGTCTTTTTCCTCATACAGAACTCAGCCTTTCCTCATACAGCAGGCTTCACAGTCCTTTGATCATCTTTGTGGCCCTTCTCTGGACCCTCACCAGCTTGTCCACATCTTTTTTTGTATAGCAGGGATCAACTGCTATACAAAACTGAACACAGCATTCCAGGTGTGGCCTGACAAGCACCGAGTAGAGTGAGATGACAACATCTTTATTTCTGCTAATGATGCCCCTGTTGATGTAACCCAGCACCCTATTGGCTTTCCTTGCTGAAGCTGCACACTGCTCCCTCACGTTGTGCTTCTTGTTCACCAGGACCTCCTGATCCTTTTCCACAGAGCTGCTTCCAACCTGGGTAGACCCCAGTCTGTGCTGCTACTACTATGTTAGTTTATACAGTTCAGTACTGAATAATACTTTGATGTAATTGTTTACATTAATAGCCTTAAGCTACTACTACAAACAGAGGAAGGTTAACAGTTGGATTGGGTTCAGTGGTGTTGATTTTGGATGAAGGGGACAGACAGTTAAGAGTATACATACAGTTTGAAATTGCCTAATTTTCACTGGCTATGTTAAGATGATAAGATTCCCTGTCTCAAAGCAAACAGTCTTTTTAAAAAAGCAAAGCAACTTCCTGCTTGTCATATATTCTTAAAGATATCTTCTCAAAAAGTTTCTTGCTGTCCTTTATATGTATTTCCTTTTCCTTTGTGACGATTGTTGGGACACATTACTTTTGACATGATTGCATATTTGATAATGGCTACCTAAAGTATTTATCAGTCCAGGTGTATTGGTAACATAAGAAAAAGAAAGAAAGCAGTAACAAGTAATGGGGGCCATTTGCAAGAGAAAAAAAATAATTTTCTAGATCCTACAGTTATTTTATTTTATTTGTAAATGAAATATAACAACACGCAAGTTAAGCTCTTTTAGGGGAAAAAAAAAGGTGCAGAATGGTGTATCTTGATAGATTCCTGATAGCAGATAAACATACCTTAAAGAAGCTTATTGAAACATGTAAAAGATACAGCAGTAGCTATGGATGCCTTAAGATGCTAAATAGGGTGGAGCAGTTAGGTATTTTTGTTTGGTTTTGCTTTAGTAAGTACTACTTTCCAGGAAAAGTCCTACTAAATCCCATTTTCCTTTTCTCATATTAAAAAGAAAAGGAAAACCAAAAGAACTTGGGTAGAGGTAGAGGAGGAAGAAGAGAGGGAGGAGAATATCAATTTGTCCTCTCTTTTAGCTGCCGAGGGCAAACAGCAAAACAGTTTTTAGAAATTTTTTGAGCTCCCTCCCATCATCTTTGCTATTGCAACAACTGAACAAAAGCTGATTTGAGTATAATTTTGTAGTTTACAACTTTATATGCATATAAGTGCATGTGTATGTGTACAAAGGTGAATTTGTGGGTGTAACTATACACTCAAGCACATGAACACAGTTTCATACATACAACATTTAAGTTCTTCTATTTACACTTCAATTTGATATATATGTTTTGGTTCTCAGTTCTCTGTTGCTACTGCAAATATTTGCCAGCCACATGATTACTGCTTCTAGCATACAGCTATCATAAAACAACCTCACTGACAAAGGCAGAGTTTATATGGTTTACTAGCAGAAGATGGGAGCTTTCTATACCACTGAAAGAAAAATCAGATCTTCCATAAAACATGTTTTTCCTTCACATGGTAGTATGTAAGCTAGCAAAAGATATTTAGGCACTTTTAAAATCTGTTTTGAAACAAAGAGTGTGCACGTAATTTACTTTTACAATAATTAAGATGACTACTTATGAGATCCAAAATAAATAAAATGGAACTGCTATCAGCTAGCCTCAGGAAAAAAATCATATGAATGTAATAAAATTTTCTTCACAGTTATACCTGATCTTTTTCATAGTACTTAGACAGTGAAGTTCTGAGGCTTTTTTAGGTCTTGATTCTATAAAAACATACTTCAAAATTTTAAATTAAACATGCCAGTGCATGCCTATAAGAGAGCTAGTAAAATTTTCAGCTCATGCAATATGAAGAATATGAGAAAATATTCTTTTTTCCTATTTTTTCCCCTTTCAGTTAAGAAATGATTTAATTACAGTTAGACTGAAACACATACCTGGATCTCTATAGAAACAAAAAAGACACCCACAGCAAACTGTTCCAGAAAATAAATTATTACTAGAAAATGATGCTTTCATAGAAAGCCTGACAATGTTTTCTTCTTTCACATTCAAGTAAAACACATTTAATTCAGTCTGCCAGAAACAGCTATGCTGCTGCTCTGTGAAAAATATGCTAATGATGAAAATAAGGACTTGACAATTTACTGAATACTAAGCGGAAAATTTGTAATGAATTGCCTGTGTTGTAGTGTTACTTTAGGCTTTTTTTTTTTCCCAGTTGCTATGCAATACCAGAAATAGCATTAAAAGCAAAAGATTATACCATTTTGTGGGATGTTGTGCATGTCCCTTAAGACACAGTCTTTAAAAATAAAGACGAAAGTCAGCTGTGGGATAAATAAAATTCAAAGCAGTAATAAACAATAGGTTTAAAGACTATATTTTCAATGCAAAACAGAAATACAGACAACAAAACTGAAATGGAGAAAAAAAAAAATCCAACCCCAACAAATAAATCTCTATCAGCAACTAGCAAGTTAAAACCTAGAATAATTCATTTCACACCTGCAAGAAAAAGCAGCTTCTTAGGTTACTCAGATGTTGTAACAAAAGCTCATCAATCCATTAAACCAGGCATGTCTTCAAGTTCCCAGCCACACTTCAATTTTCACTGCAGGTTTTAAGTCTTCAACAGCATAAAACTCTTCCAAAGAATATTTTACCAGAGTGTTCCTTCAAAAGGTGACTCCTTTTAGCTACAGTCTCCATATCATACTGTGTTTGAAAGTTTGATATATATATGGCTGCTCCTGACAGGCTTATGTGATGAATCGCATTTGCCAAGTACTTCTGAAAGAAAATACAGTAGATTATTCTTGCCTTTTCTAAGCACAAGATTGCTGAACAGGGTGCTGGCTACTCAGCAACAGCTCTTGCACTTTGCTCCTGACTAGCACACACTGATACTAAGCTCTCTTGCAGATCTTGTTTCTGACTTGTATTTTAATACGTAATTTATTACCTGTGTACCTTAATGTATGTGACAGATCTTCACATCAGAACAATGACATAAAGAAGAACACATTCTATCAAATCTCTGTTTCTGAAAGATATTTTTGAAGGTTTTGGCAACAATGGACAACTATTACTGGAAAGCATTTCTGTGTCCTTACTCCTCTTAAAAAGATGCTGGCAAAGGAGGTTAATAAAGGTAGTATAATCAAAGAGCATACATATCTACCTACCTTTCACACAGTCATGGCTCAGTTTATAGAACTGCAGGCAGACTTTGGATAAAAGAACAGGAAAACCCTCTGCAGACTGTGGAAGGTCTCATGCACCACGCTATAGGACACATACTGTACACACACACACACGCACAAATCCCAACCACCAAAACAAACAAATAAGAAACCACAAACAAACAAACCAAAACACTGGCACTACTGAGAGAATGGACTAAAGATCTGATGAAACTTTCCCAAGATAACTTCTGTGTGTATCTGATTGTTTTGAATGTATTAGATCTCTTGGATATCCTTAATTAATTTCTCTTTCTGAGACACGCACACAAACTTTAAAGCAAAATTACTCTTTGAAATACAGAAACATTAGTGAAAAAAGATATGTAGCACATTTAAATGTTGCTAAAAGAGAAGTTACACTTTCTAGAAAAAATGTGGGAAGAAAGTTTTCACACAATATACTCTTCAGGATAATGCTATAAAAGTATGGTAACACCAACATACAAATCAGGAGGTTTCTCTTTTCATCAGCCTGAACCAGATTATTACTTTTGAGTATCTTCAATAGTAGTCTACACTGAGACACAATATAAGAAAAAGACAACAAAACTTAAATTCTTAAATATAAAAATATAACAATAAAGAAATTATTACACTATTAAAAAAGGCTACACTGAATTTGTTGACTAATTCAAACTATTTAGTCACAGCTGTTGTCTTCTCATGTTGTACTTCAGCATAAAATGGTCTATCAGGAAGTGTTGTCATTACTGCACAAAATAACTACTAAAACTTATAAGAACACCAGTATTTGCATCTGCACTGCTATCCATTATTTGTTACATTTAATTTGCTGGATTTCCTCTTGTATTAAAAAAGAAATATATTTCATATGGCATTCACATATTAGGGGGGTCTGAATTTCAGCAAGTTAGGCTGTGACAAAGAAGACTTGGGCATGCCTTCAAAGATAAAATATTTCTGCAATATAGACCCTTAGACATTGAAACATGTTTATCACATCACAAAACAACAGAATTTTTCTTATTACACCTAAATAAATTAGCTTCTAAAATTTTCACATTCCTACTGAATTATTATAACTTGGCTATCTAATGATCATATGCACCACTCTCCTTTACCAATGAAGCATCAAACAATAAAAAAGCTTTCTACACTGCACTAGCATGATGTTCTTTGAGAAAATACAGGTTGGGCATGGGTGGGAGGAGCAGAAACCTAAGAAGCTGCACAAGTAAAATAAAATATATAAAAATAACAATTTTATATGTATATATGTGCATATATATATATACATATATACAAAAAAAAAAATTTTGATAGTACAAAGCAAGCAAGTACGTCACACAGGCTGGATTCCTCCTTTCTCAATTCCCAATGCAGGCATATTTTGCAGAGATGCTCATAGATTTAAAGCAAACAACTTTATGGCAGATATCTTTCAAAAATAAAATAATAAAAAAAAACCCAAGCCCAAGCAGCACTATTTCCTATTATTTTCATGGCAAGTGGAAAGATGGTTACAATATATGTTTCAGCACCCAGAGAACTATTCTACCAAAAGGAAAACTGAAGTACTGAACACTATAAGAACAAAAATGCTTATGGAAAAATAACAGTAACATCATAATCCTTAAAAAAAGAAAACAGAAGATCAGCTGTTCTGAAATCTCATTTTACATGCACATTCAGGAGCAGACAAACAGGGCAAAGTACAAAAGAGGAAGGCATATGAACTTTTCTAAACAGTTATAAATTACCTATTGAAGGTCCCATACGTGATAAAATTATGGAGTTGTGGTTTTATTTCCTTATGATTAGTCCTGAAACCAAATTAAAGAAGAAAGCTTGGTTGTTCCTGAGCCAGAATGTGAAATGAATACTGAAATCTGGGATGTCCACATTGTATTACTTAAGAAAATTTCAGGCACATAGAATGGTCAAACAGATGGAGTTTGAGTTCCCATGAATGTGAAGGGAAAAAGATGACATCAGATTAGGGTAATTAGAGACCATGGAATGGCAACTCAGTTTGAGAAAGAAGGAAGATTAATGCTGAATTAATACCACAGTAGTTTTAGGGCTACATCGCTATCAAAACCTGAAATAATTATCACAAAGGTGATAAGAGTGTCATGATGCAAGTTATGGTTCCAGTGCTGGAATGCAATAATGTAGGAAAACCCATCAGTTTTTACCAGGTTAGACTGCACTATGGCATAACAATGCCGGGAATGCCTAGGCAAAAAGGAGCAGGCCTGAGATTTTCAGCTGGTAAATTGCTGCTATCACAACTGCCTACCAAATTAGGCAGTTTGCTGTTATACTGGGAAAAAAAGCTTTTCAAAGAGGTGTCTGAAGTGAATTTATGCAGAAAGACAGGTTGTACTGAAAGTTTGTTTCTTTCACTGCTTTACAGCCAAAAGCCACATCTGTAGAGGCATAAAAATCAACCTAATAATGCCAGGATAGAGAATGCAAAAAACTTTCTCTCCCTTTTTCCATCAAGGCTTTCTTTCAGTCCATTGCAGGGAATAATTACCTTCAAGATAAAACAATGCACTCCAGCGGAAGAGGCTCCCAAATAAATTCTATCAGATATATGCAACCACAGAAGCCTCTTAGCTGTCTGTACTCTCCCATTAACAACCAGAGCCTTAAGACAAAAACTGTGGTTCTTTCAGTGAAATTTTTAACAGCTTTTTGGGTTTTGGTGGGCATTTGCCTTTTTATTTTCCTTTTTTTTTTTCCTTTTTTTTTTTTTTTCCTTTTTTGTTCCTTTTTCTCTCTTTTTTTGTGTGTGTGTAAGTGAAAGATAAAAACTAAAATCTGTTAATAATTATGACTCACAATGGTATCTTGGAATTACTTTATAGGAAAGGAAGTAAAAATTTCTCTGTCTACGTGCATACAGAATAAAGGAACTTGAAAATGATAAACAACAAGAGACAGTTGCCAGCTCATTTAGCTTATTTACAGAAACAGCAGCATTCAGAAGGGGTTTTATTTTTAAGTCAATAGCTCTAAGGATGAAGTATGCAAAAGCTTAAACAGACAGTGTCAAAAAGATTAAAGGATTCAGAAGTGAAGGTTATATTTGCAGGAGTACCATCTTACTTCAAAGCTTAAGACATACCCTGCATGGATCATGTGTTGTATTCCATTGATGACTCTGCTCAGAAGTTCAAAGTGGGTTTAATTATAGCTAACCCACTAGTTTAGTATTTCTGCACAAAGAGTGTAAAATCTAGTAAGAGTATCTTGAAATTTATTAGGGTCATACTTTGCTGCTTTCCTAGACTCAAAAGACATAATATGATATCATTCATGACAGATATTATCAACACAGTAGAGTGCAGAAAAACAGTGCTATTGCCAGAGCCAGTGGCAAGCATCTCAGTCTTCTGAAAGACTGCTGTCACAACAATATCAATAGGTAGCTTAATCTTGTGTAGCAAAAGACAAAATATGTAGAGAGAAAAAGGAAGAGGAAGAGGAGCTCAGACTGATGCCATGACTTTCATAGTTGAAATTAAGGTTAACAAAGAAACATCAAGAGAAAGAAGAATAAGATTGCTGATGAAAAACAGAATGAGATGAAAGGATTTTTTTAACCTCTTTTGTGAATTGCCTGAACAGAATAGTCAATCACTTGACAATACAGAGGTCGGTGACTCTAGCTGAACAGCAAAAATACTATGAAATTATCCCATGCCAGGGTTCACAATCCTGAGTGTACTGGAGGAGAAAAGCACATGGCTAACAGCTGTGGGCTAAAGTTGCACTCCAAAAAAATTAAACATTGCTTGCCCCATTTTGAAAGTTTATTGGCTTTTAACTTGTACTGAGAATCTGTGGCTTTATTCTTACCCAGACAAGTCAATTTCCCAGTCTCACCAAGCAAACGAGAAAGGGAACTACAGAAAGCCAAGACGTAATCTAGAGTTATTAGCATCAAACATTTATCAGAATTTGGCTGGACATTCTCCCCTAGGACTCAAGCAACATGTATGGCCCAAGTACTGTAAGCTGACATAAAAAAAAACATAGAAAAATATGGATCAAGGGATATGCTAGTTCATTGCCCTAGTTTAAGACAGGATCAACCAAATCTACGTAACTCCTGACACATATCTAAATTGTTACTAGAGAGATTTAGAGATCTTTCACATCTCCCCCACAGTGCATGACAGAAATCAATTATACCTGTTAGAAGAAAAAAAGGATCTTCGTATTACCTAATTGGATTCTTTTCTTACTACAATTTAAAGGCCTTATTTCTTATCCTATCCATATCAGACATGCAGGGTAACATTTTCCCTTACTTCTTTCCCTATGTTTTACATATTGGAAGACTTATCTAAACTAAATCTTCTCTTCCTTAATCCAAACACCTAAATCATATTAAGTTATTTTTATCTCCCCGATAATCTTAAACAGTCTTCAAAGGGTCCTATGCGTCATGAAGGTGCAGGGCCCCAAACAGAAGGGAATAAATAGGTTATTCCTGGTAGCCCTGCAGGGAATTTTCAGTTAAAGAGGGCAAAACCAAGAATGGTACTAGGGTCAGAGTTTAATACAGCAAGAAACCAGGAAAATTAAAGACTTTTTTCTGTAGGAATCAGCAAAAGTTTTAATACACGTGACAGACTTAAATATCCCCACTACGATCATGCAGGCACCTCCTGGAGAAAGAAAGACACAGGGACAAAGAAGAATCTGGAAAGTTCCTGGAACTGTGTTAGGAACAAAAATCCTTGAACAGAAGACGCAAAATGCAGTTAGGATGGAAGGCATTACTTAGGTTTGACGTGACCCAGTGGGGAAGAAGCAGCTAAAAACATTGAGTGTTCATGAAGGGATGATTCTTAATTTTTAGGAAAATCAAAGAGAAACAAAAATAAGAAAACAGGTTCCGGGAAATTAAATTTCAGCAATCTTACCCACCCACCCACCATGCACAAAGACATTTCTGTAAGCACACAAAAAGGAAACTGGCCTGCTCTTCTGAGAAGGGGTGGCACTCAGCTCTTACACCAAAAGCACGGGAGTGGTAGTACTTTTTCTTTGTTGGCACTTAATTAGAAAGGTGTCTATGATTACACAGCTACTAAAACCAACACAAGGAACAAACACAGAAAAAATTATTACAAGGTAGTTAAATTAGATGTTCTCAAATCAGTTAAATCTGTTGAAATTCACCATAAGGTATTTAGAGCTGACTAGACCAGTCTCCAAATTATCAATTGTAATTTTTGACAACTTGTAGAGGATAGCAGTGGTTCTTAAAGACTGGGAAACATCTAATGACTAGCTTAAAAAAAAAAAGAAAAAAGGCAGGACCAAGGAAGTGGAGATGAAGCAACTGAATTTCAGTTCCCCCAAATTACAGAATAAAAAATATTTAGAAGAATTTAGCAGATAAGAAGTTGAGTGATACACAGACCTGTCAAGTTACTTCAGATCTATCAAAATTTTCTTTATCACACAGTAGCAGACCCTGCAGTTAGAGAAGCAGCAATAGGTATCATATAGCCCGACTGAATGAGTCTTTGGACATAGTTTCTCACGCAATTTTCATAAACAGAGAAATACAATGATGCAATAGGAAGCAAGCTCTGATAAACAGATGACACTAAACTTAGAAGGGTTGCATGCATGTTAATAGACAAGACTATATGTTACACCAATCTTAAATTTGAGAAATGATCTGCAGAAGACCCAAGTAAAATTCATAAGGTGAATATTAGACCTTAACAGGAATAAGTAACAGCAGAAATATAAGATGGAGAGCAACTAGCAAGGCAGCAGCACAGTGGAAAAGGAGCACTAAGGCTAAAGTGGATCATACTCTGACTAGTAGTCTCCGTCACACTAGCAAAATCAGCAAAATCTTGTGCTAGGAGAGTCCAGCAGGTTCCAAGTCTAGAAATTTACAGTGTGACAGGGAATTGTTTTCAAAAGACTAGGTCAGTGGATGCTAGGAAGGAAAATCCAAGGCACTGTGCACTGGAGTGAGTTGCTACCTATCTTCTTTGTAAAGAGATTTCAGCGTTCAGGTGTGTTGGCCTTGCACTGTTCACTGAAAGCACAGGCGTGAATATAAAACAAATACTTCTAACACATTCCCTCATACCCTCAGAAGAAAACCATATATTTTCTACATCCCAAAAACGTTTGCCTTAAAAGTTTTTACTCTTTCTAGTTAGCAGGTGAACTGTCTGCCTGCTGACCATTTTACAACCAATCATCAAAACAGGAAAGATACTTAAAAAACAAAATTAAGATACAAGAATCTGGTGTATAACCTCTCACAGGACATGTCAGTAAGTTTTCATTTTAATTTCTATCATATATCTGCTTTGTAAATTTGGAATTTTCCTTCTATTGTATTTAATTGTTTGCGTAATAAAAAAACCCCAAATGTGCAACTTGATGTCTTTATTGCAAACAAAGAAAAGAAGCTGAATAGTCTGACAGACTCTTTCTAAAGATTACACATAATGACAATGAGATTGCTGAAAAATCATATGTTATTCATTCAGATTTACTACCACAGCAAAAAGCTTTAGATTAATTAATTCTGCAATATATTTGAAAAATGACTAAGAGAATTAATCTCATTCATCTCTAAATGGAACAATAGAGAGCAGAATTTTTTTAAGAACTTCATTTAGGATTGCCAAGGTTCTACCAACAATGATAATCAGTATAAAGTAATAAGTAAAGTATATTAAAGTAGTAACATATTGCTGGTACAAGTTCATACTTGTACACAAATCAATACAGAACACACAAATCAATAAAGAATAAAATATGCTAGTGCCATTCTACTGCTTATGACCAGATGACTGCACATCATAAATTTACATCTCTTGCTCATCTTAGCTGACTGAAGCATAGAGACCAGGAAAAATCATCTTTAGTAATGACAAAGGTACCATACTGGCAAAAAGGTACTGAAAGTAACTGCAGAGCTGGATGATGTAAATGGAAGACTAAATTCAAGGACGGCGCAAACAGAACATTACTTATGCACTGAGGCCCCATCAACAAACATGTGCAATCAGAAGTTAAAGAAGAATTCAAATATTTTAGAAAAATCAAAACAGAATCAACATTTTTTGGTTCTGCAATTGCAGAATTTAGAAATTTTAGGCTAATCGGCTTAGGATGACTTAGCCTATAATGTAGGTACAATGTTTCAAGTAAGGAGTAAAGAACATTGAATTTTAACCTTATCAGTTACATAGATAATCATGACCGCATATGGCATCCTGCAATTTACTATACATTCACACACACCTGCACGTACATAGAATCATAGAATGGTTAGGGTTGGAAAGGACCTTAAGATCATATAGTTCCAAACCCCATGCGATGGGCAGAGAATGCCTCACACTAGACCATGCTGCCCAAGGCTCTGTCCAACCTGCCCTTGAACACTGCCAGGGATGGAGCATTTATCATTTGGACAACCTTTTCGGGATGGAGCATTTATAATTTCTTTGGACAACCTGTTCCAGTGCCTCACCACAACACCATGAATAAAAATCAGAATGAATCTGAATCTCATTTCCCTGCAACTCTCAGGTTCTTAGTAACTAAAGAAGTTAAAGAATATCTAGCTTTGAACCTCTTTAAATGAATCTTCGTATTATTCATTCTGTAGCAATTAAAAAGGGCTTTCACATTTTATGTATTTAAATCAGAAAAACACTGCCTTCACTCCCTCCCATAGATTTTCCACACAAAAAATTTGTTAACATACTGTTCACAGAAGCAAGAATTTTTAAGATTACAAAGAAATGCTATTATCAGGCATGTGAGCCTCTCGCATGCAGTTCTCATATCACAAGACATGAGAAGAAAGTAATCCATTCAGTGCTGTGAAATGCAGTATTTTAATAAAAATGGATTTTGAAAGTTGGGTTTTCTTGATTTTTGTTGTTGCATGCAAACCGTTGCAGCATAACACACATTTGGATATTCGTTTTCAAGAGTTTTAATGTCCTTGTTTCCATGGTATCATTACTAAATATACTCAAAGTACTATTTCTTGACTGGCACTAAAGCATTTTATATCTGCAAAAGGTACAATTTTACCAAAATACAGCTATTATAAGCATGTTATGAGGCTACCAACAAAGCAGTGCATGATTATGCAGTGCAAATGATCATGCAGAGCATCCTTTTTTTATAAGAACAACAGTGAATTCAGTAAAAATACGTCCCATGGTTACTTCTGGTTCACCAGAATAAACTCAGATGTAATAGACATAATGTGTTACTACTACTCAACACAGGCTTTGAAGTTATCTTGTCCTAGATTTTTAGGTTCCACACTAAAAGAAAGTAAATAAAATAAAAGTGAATGTCTGCCTTTGCTTTGAGACAGCAACAAGTATTAAAACAACTTATTAGAATAGAGAATTTGTACTATAACATTTGTAGAAAAGGAAACTGCATTTTGTAGGAGGCCCCCACCACCCAACCAGTTTTTCCTTAACTTATTTTACTTCCTGTCAAGTTTCCATCTGCAGGTCAATCAACTAAGCTGTCAGTCAACTTGAGCTGCACGCCAGTCTCAGCCAGGCATCAATGGAAGACAACTGTTTATTTCCACTGGCTCTGGATAACCCACCTGTTCTCTAACAGCTTAATGATCACAGTTGAAATCTACATCCAAGGTATGCCAAATTGTATCCAGCCTCTGCAGCCACACAGACTAGCTCCCAGTGTTCAAAGACTCCCTCAAATCCCAATTCTTTATCAGCACTACCGCTGTCACCAGCATGTCCTAACAGTGATTTAAGTGCCAGACCACAAACCTAAGTGAGAAAAGGAGCATGTCTAGCTCCATCTCATGTCTGGTTCATGCACATGGTGGCAAAAGGAACTCAGTTGTCAAGCTTCAGTCCTTAAGGAAAAATGAGCATTGGACTGCCTAAGCAGATAACATCGTCTTCCTAAAGAAAGGCCATTAGACTGGAGCTGGTCCACAGACTCTTTTTAAAAGGTACAAAGTTAAGCCAGCACTAACCATTTTAAAAGCTGTGAACTAACATACAAAACCCATCAGCTTTATTTCCCACTTTGGTAGTGAAAATCAATTCAGCCATTAGACAGCACTTTCTGTTTTGTCAAGATAATGTACCATTCCTAGATGGTTTTCAAAGAGATAGCAAAAATACAGAGCATATAAACACTGACCTTGTTTCTTTTAACCCTTCTTTCTGAATGACTTCCAGTATTTGTTTTGCAGTCATTGGTGAGTTGGGGTACTTTTCCAATGCCTGAAAAGAAATAATACGTTTGTAAGTGACAAGACACAGCTGTCCTGTGAATCTGAAAGGTTATGTGATCATGCAGTTTTTATGTAGCTATTTGTGAAAGGCAGGGAACAGCAGTGTTGAGACTGAAGTCCTCTGTCTGTTGGAACGCCAGATACAATCCAGGAAACTGCAGCAAGGATAAAATTTACTTGCTGCTTTTGTGAATCATCTGCTACATCTGCCTGGGAAAAAAATCTCACCAGATTCCAAATAAAAGAGTTGAAATATGCAACAGAGTCCCTTTCAGGCAGGAGGGAAGAAAAAAAAAAGAAGAGGCAGCTAGTCTGTTTCGTTTTGTTTCTAGAAGTATTTGAGGTCATTTGAATATTCTATACTTAGGTTTTGTCATGACCTCTGGAACAAAACTAGCTAAAACCTTCCATTTGTAAAGCAGGAGCTACTGTGAGAATTGGCACAGATAGGTTTCAATTTTAAAATACATTTGTTTCTAAAAAAAACAAAAAATTAAGTAGTCAGAACAGTCACAGCACACAAGATGCTACATGACAGAGTGCAGTATACTTTTCCAATTCAGCTCAGTTTTCCACTCCTTTGCCTTTTCCAATTGAGCCCAAAGTAACCCACTCCGCTCTCCAGATACAACCATCTTGTACAGATTTTTCTGGGTTTCCACTTCCTTTTTGTCCCCATCAGTTTTAAGCTGTTAAACAAACAGCCACTCTTTTGCTCATGTAAAGTGCCAGACTGACAGCCCTGGAAAATGAAATCTTTCAATCAGAAGTAAAAGGTGCAGCACAGGCCACAGCAATCAAGCTTCGTAGAGAATTTTGCCAACATATCTCAGCCAGAACTTGCATTTCTACCCTGGGTAAGAAAGAAATCAGTTTGGTCTCCAAATTCATCCATTCCTTAGCTTCTCTCTGGTAGTTAACAAATGATGACAATTGTGAAAGTAGCTACTACTGTGTAGATACCTGCCCACTAGAAACTAGAGACACCATCATATCATATCAAGCAAGTCATCAAACTGTGAAGGGTGCTAACCAGGGCTGTAATTCAAGCGGCTTACCTAAATCTAAAGCCTCTCTACCCGCTGCAACTTGACCAGCTCAGCCCTCTCCTGCCATTTTACAGTTCTGATTTACTGCCTGTTCTCCTCTTTTGCAGCCAAAGCACAGTTTACCAAATCCTTCGGTTTTTGTTACAGGTGAGCTTTGTAGCCTTTACCTTTCCTTTACACAAAGGAAAATACAGAAGTGAGGGCTGCACTAGAAAAAGCTGAACTGAGCTTATGTCACGTACATCAATAGGCAGGATTCAAAAGGGACCCGTCAGGAAAGGAAAACTGAAAGGTGATTTGAAAGGAGAAAGAAGAGTGGGTAGGAAAGAGTATGTCAATGAGTACAGATGGAAGGAACTGCACAGGCTGGGACAAGGGCCATTGCACAGCAAGGGAAGAGAAATGATACAATGTATTAGTGACAGAACCCCAAAGACACATTGGAAAAATGACAAAGTTTATAAAGATTAACACCAGGATGAGGAACCATTAATGGTGTCAAGAGACAAAAATGGAAACTTTAACCTTCAGAAAGAAGACAAAGGACAAGGTAAAATGAGAATACACCAAAATAAAGGCAAAAGAAGAGAACTGAACTGGGAACATTCCAGAGGGCAAACTGGAAAGGAGACAGAAGAGGAAACTACACTGTACTGGACACGGCTATGAAGGAAACTGTGTGCGCTTGAAAGTGGGGTTACTCACTGTGGAGGATTCCCTGTTTCTCTTCCTGAGTACAGGCCCCTCAGCACACCTGGGCAGCTCCTCCCTGCAATTGAGAAAATTTGGGTAGCCCTGTCCCCTTCTCTACGACATCACATCCTACTCTATAAAGTCAGTAAAAGTGCCAAGTATTACCACGTGAGTTTGACAATAACAGGAAGGAAACAATAAAGCTATACAAGCATCAGAAGTCACCCTGTTCTGGACAATGGAGAAGGTAGAGCAGTTTGTGCTGAGGAAGCTGCACTGAACTGGTTGTGGAAGCAATGGCCAGACATACGGATGCAGAGGATCATCTTCACCAAACAACAATGGAACCAACAAGCAGAATGTACAACACCACTACGAAAGTTTAATCAAACCCACAAGGCAGATTTCAAATATCACAGTATGAAGTGAACACAGTCAGGATATAATGACAAACTGAAATGCACAGTATGTTAGACAGGCTGAAAATGCTGAAGCAAACAATTGCCCATTGTGTGGACTTGTTTTATGCCGGACATGTAGCGTGGGCTGCAGCTCATTTACCCCATGAATTTAATTCTGTTCATCCAACCCTCTAAAGGCTGTTATTTAAAGAACTATTCATACCCTAACTGAAAATCATTAATTCTCCAATTCAAACACTGCTTAAGTTGCAAATCTTGTTTTTGTGTACCTGATTAAGTTTTCTTTATCAGAACAAAGATTAATTTAACAGAGAACCTTAGTAAAGATGTTTATTTCTGCCCCTCCTACCATGCTGTCATGTCGTGTGTGTGTTCCATCCCCATTTTTAACCTACCCATTAATCACACTAAGAAAGTAAAAATAATTACTTGTAAAAACATTTTAATGATGATCTCATTTTCTTCCCCCAGCTATGGAAAACAGCATCAGAGTATTATTTAAGAGTCTGTGAGCTAATGAATAAACTGAACTGATAATTGCACCGGTGTCTCTTACCTCTGTATCTCACCACTAAAACTGCTAAAAGCCCGCAATCCCTTTTGCATTTCTAATATTTTAAAAATATTATTAGAAATTCAAACTGAATTACTGTGCCTTAAGGCAAATGAAATGCTAAAATGCAGCAGCATAGTTAAGTCACAGACTTCTTGGTCAGAAAAAGTAACAGGCAACAGGGGAGGAAGCCTTTATCTGTTTTAAGTATCTTTCTCCTTCCTCCCACTTAATCCACCAACACTCATATGGGCAGTGACTAATAATGCTGAAATTAAAACATGCCAAATTACTGTCATAAAGAGTATGATTGTTTCGAAGTATTTTGCGTAAGAAGGACAATGGCAGAAGAATGGTTTGCACTGACTGCAACCTCTATCACAGAGGATCAAATATGCTCTATTTATTCCTGCCATTCAACAACAGCCTTAAAAAGAGACAGCCACTAAATAACTGAGACAAATAATTTTATAACCATCATGACAATCTGGAAGAGAACAGAAGTAGACGTTGCACTGAACACATTCTTGGTGTTTGTTCAAACCCTGGTTAATGGTTGAAAGAAAAGAGAACTCAGATCCTACCACACACAGTGGAAATCAAACCTCCCAGAAAATGATAACAGCCTGACAAATTGTTGTGTGTAACGCCTACATGTACCAACCCATAACTTCAGTGATATTAAACAATTACACAGATGCTACAAACACGTACAGTCCCAATTTCATCAGAAAAGTCATGTCAGTTATATGGGACAAGAAGAAGTCCAAATTCCTTTTCTCACCATGGCATCTATTACCTTCTGTGCATTGACAACTGCTCAGAAAACTCAGTTGCCACACTGGGGAAAAAACACTCCATTGAACTGTTGACAAGAAAACTCCAGAGCAAAGACTCTCAGCTTTGCACAAAGAGAGAAACCCTGAATGCTCAGCTTGCCTACAAAATCAGAAGATAACCTCTATATAATTAATGGAATGATTAGTTTAATCTGTATACACACAGGTATGTGTGACTACGTGAACCAGATCTACTCAATCGTTTGCATTTCAGCCACTAGAGGGGACACAAGCAGAGGGACAGCACGAAGAAAGGAGAATTATGAAGTCGGTCTTCTTGCCACCCATAAATATTCTTGCAGAAAGTGGGAAGGGTTGCCAGAGAAGCAGCCACTACTGACAGAAAATGAGTCTTCTAAACCAGAACCAAGTGTGGTCTGATGCTGTGCTTTGGTCCAAAAGTAGCAGGCAGAACAGTCCAGTGGGTTTATTGATGCTGACTGTGCAACCAGAATACAGTTAGCTGGAACCAGGCAGGGCGTCTTCTATTTCTGGAAGCTGCCTGCAGGAATCTCAAGGTCAGGTAGCTGACAAAAATCAGGATCATTTTATCACATCTGCTTGGTCAAATTATAGGCTGAGCCACTACTCAGAAACTGAAGCAATTCTCTTTAGAACATTATTTAAAGAAGTTGGGAGGAGAAAGAAACAGTACAGTTATTGCCAGTGCTCCCACTCAACAGCTAAAATACAAGTCAGGCTGAACTGGACAATAGACAACTTTTACTGCCAAAAGACAGCTGGATAAGAGAACAGAAAAATAACTCTCCTTCTCCTAAGCATAAAATATATTTTCTAGCCACCCATAACTAAACTGATGAATTGAAAGATGGAGTCCCAAACAGGGTACAAGAACAGCATCCTCGAAAAAATCCAGCATTATCTTTTCCAGCTGCTTGTGTGAGGTTAACAGGAGGACTGACTTCTATTGTGGGAAATGCCCCACTCAAATCTTTTGTATTCATTTTTGATTAACGGCTTTAGTCCTTGGGGAATTATCAGCAGCCTGGTAAAAGTTCAAAGCCCTTTGTGTGAAAACAGACAAGTAAATGGTTAGGAGAGAAGGGTAGGGCAGGGTACAGAGTGAGGGAAGAAAGAAAGGGTATAGAGATGGATGAAGGGGAGAACAGAGTAAGAAGACTGAGAAAACAGAGGGTGCATGATACATGAAAAAGAGAATAGAGGGATGAAAATAAGAAGGGAAGATGCACTACAACCTATTTTAACATAAATTCTCAAACAGATGTTCATGGAACTCTTGCTGATGTTGATTTAAAAAAAGGTAAAAAGTAGTTTCCAAGTATTAAAATATTAAAGGAAGCTAACAGAAGTAATAATTCTTATAGGACTTTTGACTTTGAGCAATTGCAGTTACAATAAAGAAGCTGCAATATCTGAGCAGAATAAGGTGCATTTCATAAGACATCTTTCACTATATACTCCATACTATGAATTTGTCTCTGTAATCCACACATCACTACACATAAAAGTACCATCAAGAAAGGAAAGGAAGAAAAACCTAACATGAATAAGAAAACAACATGTAAAAATACCTAAACCTGCTGAAATATATGAAGTTTTAACATCAGTTATGTGCATGCATGCTAGTCCACACTTTTCTTAGGTTCAGAGGTAATGCTATTGACCTGTGGAGCTCAAATGGCTTGAAGTACACACAAACCTCATTTTTCCGCAGCCCCCTTTCAGTTAAAAGCACTTTCCAGTTCCTCTAGCATGAGCTACAGGGAACTTCTGGAAGTTTCCTCCATGAGAATTTCTGCTACAGAATGGTTGCAAATCAGTCTGAAGCCACCTAGGCTTTCCTAACCCGACAGATACATACAGCATTATCATCTCCTAAAAATACTGAATGAAAGGAAAGAGCAAGAAAGAAGCTGAATGATTTGTTTGTTGATTCCATTGCTTTGACTGGCTGGTTCAAAGCTTGTTCTGAGATGTCTGGACCCTTTTATTGTTCTTTTCTTAATTTATTTATAATGTCATATTTTAAACTGATAGAAAGGCAGCAACAACGCTTTGAAATTCCAGATAAATTGCATGCTTGACATTTTGAATTCAAAAGAAATTGGATTACAATTCAGTTAAAATTAAACATACAATTGTGTTATTCTGTTAAAAGGCACAAAAGCTGTAGCAGCAATCACATCTTGCCATTGCTAGCAGCCTCATACATCACCAGAAAACACAGGGTAAAGTTTTCAACCCTAAACAACTGACTTATAATAACTTATTGATCTGGTCTGGCATACTGAACAAAACAAAACCTTCATATTTCTCTCAACTAATGCAATCAGCCTGTCCAAGCAACCAGGAACTTTCACTTAAAGGCTCTCTCAGCACAGATCCATAAATACCTCAGTAGCTGTAACAGGATGAACCCAGTGTGCACATAGAATCCTATCAGATTTCTGTAAGATCAGGATCAAAGATACATACCCCATTGAGCAAGATGTCAAACGTGCTACCCTGGTATGGGTACCTTTACTAGCAGCAGGATTACTAGTGATGACTTCAGTTCAAGTGATGGAACATCCAGATTCTCAGAATGACTGCTCTATTCTGACAGTACAGTCCAGCCTTCAGACTTCTGCTTGGCCGTGCAAGCCATACCCCTTCTTGCTATCACAGTACCCCATAGTCTCTCACTCTGCCCAGACTTCCTCTGCACTCAAAGTGACATTCTCATCTTTTGAGGTGTTGCAATACCCCGTCTCCCATACCTTCCACCTTTCTGAATCCCTACTGAAATACCTTTCTTCAGTTGTCCCTAACACAGTACATTCTTGTGTCTTTTACCTCCTGCAACATTAGCACATTCATAGAGATGCAGCTCATTGCTATGGGTTCCCCAAAATCCACACTCAGGTACACAAGTGCTGCCTAAGCAGTTGATACTGAATAGCTAGGCAGTAGCACACTGTAGCTCTTAAGTGCTGACAGGTAAAACTGTACTGTGAACCCCCTGTGGCCTGTAGACAATATTCTCTGCTTATTTAGTTTACAGTAGAAGTTTCAACTTCTATTTCAGTGCACCCAACTGAAAAACATGGGCAAAGCTGTTTACAACTATGAACAATTATTGCAGAAAAGGGGCCAGGAGAAAAACACAGCTCTGCCACCCAACAAACTTACTGAAATCTGCACTTATTTGGTGCTCACCCAGGCCACAATCCTGAAATGCCTCTAATTCCAGCAGGGATAAAAATTCCCTTTTTACACCTACCCCTGTACAAAATGAAGAGAGGCCATGCTTAGGTGACTGGAACTAATGGAGCAGAATGGATATGAGTGCCCTGTCAGCTGCCTTTATATTACAGATAACAGAGGAAAGAACTACCACCAGTGTGAACACATTAATCACTACTAAGGAAACAAGGGAAAAAAACCCAAAACTAAGAAGCACCAAACCCCAATCATATTCACTTCCATACATGCTGTTTTCTTGATTGAAAGGTGAAAGAGTTGTTTGATTTCTTTTTCCTGAGACATTAAAAGGTTTGCTGTATAACTTACATTTCAGAGTAGAAAAATAATAGAAAAAATATGAAGAGTAAAGCTTCCCAGAAAAATCAACAGAGAATGAATATGTGTTTGTTTTAAAAGCCTTCATCACTTAATTTCCTCAGGCAAATGTAATGTGTAAGGGTTACTTTTAATGTGAGAAATAAAATTCCTACTGGCTACTCTGTGAATGTACCAAATTTAACAGGAAATGACAGTTATGCCGGTTTTCTTGCCATTGCTTTACAATCAGAACTTATCTTGTTAGACAGTGTCCTAAAGATACAGACCTAAGATTTCCAGAAGGCAAAAAAGAAAGAAAAAAAATTGAAAAGTGGTGAAGGGGGAAGGGAGAGAAGCAGAATACAAATAAAATATTAAAACTATGCACTTTACCTAAATAGTCTTATGCATTAGTTTAGGCCATTTTAAGGATTACATCAGGTAAAACTCACCCACTAAAAGGGTAAGATAAGATTCATGCTGCAAATGACATTGACTCCATTAATGCATTACAAACATATTTAAACTACCAAAAAGCGCTTCTGTAAAACTGTAAAAATCAAACTTCCATTTTAATTCTGCCAGATACATGGCATGAAGCTACCTCATGAAATTTACAGCACAGTTTGATGCTCACGTGAAAAGCCAGTATAAGTTACGCTGATCCTCTTAACTTTACAAGAGATCTCCATAAACTTCACAACTCAGTTGTTTGCTCTGTTCCTCACAGGCTGATACACAGTATCACACCCTTCAAATTAATTGGTAGGCAGAGATGCAGAAAAACCACTAAGAATCTTTTTTAGTAATTTTATCCCAGAAAGAAAGACAAGAATGTGTCTAATGCATGGAAAACTGGGAAAGAAATTCCTGAGAGGTGTACAGCAAGTGATAAAGCTGGAAAAATTAAAAGTCCCTTGCAACCACAGACACAACAAAAGGCCACTTTCAGTTCATTGCACCTACCTGCTTGAGTACTGGAGAAAAAATGGAAAACCAAATCTCCACAAAATGAAAAATTATTAAAGTTTTGGGCTTGGTTTTGGTTTGGGGCTTCGGGTTTTTTGTTGTTTTGTTTTTGGTTTTTGGGGTTTTTTTTGCTATTTTTTGGGGGGTTTTGTTTGTTCATGTGGTTTTGTTTTGGCGGATTTAAAGGGAGGTGTTGGCATTTTTGGGGGAGGTGTTTTTGTTTTGTTTGGAGGGGGTGGTGTTGCTGCTTACCTGTTTATTTTAAATAGGTGAGTTACTCTTTCTCATCAGGATGGACAATACAAAAAAGTAGTCTTAAGAGTCCTTGGGTGTAATGCAGTTTTTTTCCTTCCAGAGCTTGCACAATTATTTCATTTCAGTTTTCACTAATCTGAATCATTACATCATTGTGTACAGAACAGAGTTCACTGGCACAATACAGATCTACTGCTTAAATTGCTCTGAGAACAGATATGGCAAGTCATGTTTTTGAACTAAAGAAATATAGCCTTCTCATAGAATGTGTAAAGAAAGAATTCTTTTGTTAGCTGTCAGTGGGATTTTGCTATGTCTGTTAAATATATAATGGTTAGTGTCATAACAAAGATCAGCCATCGTGTTATGGCATTTATCTTCATGAGTGAAGAGAGGAAGGGCTACTGTGATTTATTCTGTCTCTCCTCATGAGACGATTAATGTCATAAGAGATTAGTGTTCACTACTAGCTTGTACACAGAATAAAATAGAGGGCTGGAGTGGGATGCTAGGCAGTTTTAATTGCCACAAGTTTGGAAGCCCACATTACTCACAGATGGTACAGTTGACAATTACTCATCTGAGATTTTCAAAAATAGGAGAATATTTTGCTGTTCACTAACTCATATCCATTTTGTGTCATTTATTTGTTCAGTCCTTCTTATCAGTCTTTCCACATAGTCTTTTCCCCCGTCTCATCACCTAAGTCCACCCACACTTGTTGGACTTAAATATACAATTTATTGCAGAACTGAAGTCCAGACGGGTAGTTTATATTTGGTATCATCTGCTTAAAGGTTTGGAAAATACACTATTTAACCACTATTACTAAGGCACATTTGTCACAATATAGGCAGATTAGAAACAACATATAATAGCCCTGTATCTGTGGTTGTATTCATATATAAATACATAGAACGAGTAGCTTTCCTCAAATTCTGAGAAAAGTTACATGCTCAATTCTTCCCAGAGCCCTTGTGAGATAATCTGACCATTCTAAACTTAATAGTCTTTCAAAAGCCTATCACTTTGGAGAAACACACACAGAAGGCTAAAGTTCTTAATGACTTCTTTGCCTCAGTCTTCACTAGCAAATGCTCTAATCACACCACCCAAGACTTGGAAGGCAGACGCAGGGACTGTGAGAATGAAGACCCAAGGCCCACTGTAGGAGAGGATCTGGTTCAAGACCATCTTAAGAACCTGAACGTACACAAGTCCATGGGACCTGATGAAATCCATCTGCAGGTCCTGAAGGAGCTGGCAAATGAAGTTGCTAAGCCACTGTCCATCATATTTGAAAAATCATGGCAGTCAGGTGAAG
>JANHGB010040326.1:0-11164 GCA_026283785.1 Coracopsis vasa | reverse complement strand
GTGCCAGTGCCTCAGCACCCTCACAGTAAAGAACTTCTTCCTTATCTCCAACCTGAACTTCCCCTGTTTCAGTTTGACCCCATCACCCCTTATCCTATCGCTGCAGTCCCTGATGAAGAGTCCCTCTCCAGCATCCTTGTAACCCCCTTCAGACACTGGAAGCTGCTCTGAGCTCTCCACACAGCTTCTCTTCTCCAGGCTGAACAGCCCCAATGTTCTCAGCCTGTTTTCATACGGGAGGTGCTCCAGCCTCTGATCATCCTCGTGGCCTCCTCTGGACTTGCTCCAACAGCTCCGTGTCCTCCTTATGTTGAGGATACCAGATCATCATCTGTGCAGTTCTGTTTGCTGATTTTTGAATTTTAAAAGCTGCTTAACAGTTAAATCTTTACAAAATCAGGCAATTTTTGGTGTTCCTCAGTAGTTGGCCTTTACAAAGCAGTTCTTAGCAAAAATGTTCTGCTGATTGTTTTCACATACTGCTTGAAAAGTACCAGTGAGCGAACCCTGCTATTCTTTCTCCTCTTCCTTATTTGCATTGTATGTAGAGCTTGGATTTCCACTTTAAAATGATTTGCCCTTGTTCTTTTGTCAGCAGACAGACACAATCAATTCCTCTTCTTTAACTCAAATGAATAATTGAAACTTTATTCATTATTTGCTTTCAAAGATAGTATTTGTATCCTTTCCTTCAAAGCCATTCACCGATACGTACTTCTGCTTATCAGTATGCTTTATTTTCATACTGCTTCTGTAAATTATAAATACCACAATCAAATCCTACATGAAGAGTAAAGTGGCTCTGATATTTAAGTTGGTCACTTTGATGAGGCTGGTCCTGTAGCTGGCTCTTACCAGCATTTTCTCTGACCTTGATCAAGTCACTTATCAGTGCCCCAGTTCTCCTGAGAGCAAACTGGAAGTAACACTGAGCATCCTTTGAAGCCTGGAATCTCAACTCTCCTATGTTTTAAATGCCATTTGTCAAACAGAACCCAGTTAATGTGCAAGCTTTTATGAATAGTCATGATATAAATTATTATGAGAGTGTTTGTGTTAAGATGTTCAGCTTGGTGATCTTTTATGATCTCAATTAGGACTGGCGAGTAAAAGCCTGGGGACGATAAACCTAAGACTCATTTAAAGTTGTTTGCAATCTTTCCTGCTGTTTTTTAATGCTTTAAAACTAACCCTGGTTCTTAGCTCGGTTTCCAGACCTGCACGTTCAGATTTCTTCTTTTCTTCTCCAAATAAAATCTCACAGAAATTTGGTTTTAGATGTTGCAATCTGATGCTTTTATCTGAACATTTTATATCTGAGAACAAACTGGTTTCATAACCCATTGTGAGTGTTTGGCTAAAGTAGTGAAACCACACCAGGAGACACTTCTGCTATTTGAAACTGGCGTTATTGAATATCAGCTTGAATTTTAGCCTCAGTTTATTACCAGAAATCAATTTGCAAAAACAATTTAAACAAACCCGTGTCCAAACACTACTGATCTTCTCAGCCCGTCACTCATTCTTAATTTAATGAGTAACCACTGAAGGTAGTTTATATGATAGGGTTTTGCTTTATTTTTACACTCGCATATATATGGATATATATGGATATATGTGTTTACATACAGAATTTATGTACACTTACAGAAACAGAATGAGATGTCTCCTGTTTATAAAGTTACTAATTTGTGATCTGAATAGAAATCTTTCAGATGGAAAGGATAGCACGATAATGGAATATCCTCTTCCTGGGAGAGAACAACTGTGATTTCCCTTACTGTGATGTCACCATGCATGCTGCTTCCAAACATATTGCTTATGCTACTCCTGTTATTTTATTGTTCAAGGTCTCTGGGGTGCATTTTATATGAGATGTGCTGTATGAACCATGCCTTCACTGGACACAACTTTTTGTCTGTGGTGTTAAAGATTGTAGAGGGTGATACCCCTTCTCTTCCTGAGAGATACCCAAGCAAGCTGAATGCTGTGCTGTGCAGGTACGATGTTGTCTTTTTACAGTGCTTTTCAAAGTAAACTTGGGAAACCACATAATGATGACTTTTGGTTTTTAACATTTCAGCATGTTAAATAAGAACCCTTCTTTGAGACCAACAGCAGCAGAGATCCTTCAAATCCCCTTTATTGATGAACAACTACAGGTATATAAAGAAAAGCTTCAGCCTCATACTTACTGTTTGAGTGTGTATTGTGCAAAAGCAGAATAGAGGCAGAGTAAATGTGTTGGGGAAAAAAAGTGAGATAGGAGTTCATGGGAATATTAATCCAGGGGAATTCCAGAGCTAAATTGCAAATATGCCTGAGGTAGTGAGAAATGAAGTCCCTGTCATTTTACATCCTGAATGAATCCCTTTATAAATGTTGTGAGCAATAAGGAGAATGGCCATTTATGTGTAACAAGTGCAAATCATTTGGGCGTGGGTATATATAGTCTCTAAACTGTTCTGATTAGACCTAGTTGTAATGAAGAACAGAGCATCTTGTTCTTGTGGCCTCTCCTTCAGTGTATATATTGTTTGGCGTTCTGAGAAGGAGGGGAAGGGAACTGCTCAGTCAGTTTTTGCATTACAGCTGTACTAGGTCATTGCTGAAGAATCTGGATCACTTCAGCCTCAGGTCTTGATACCAGTGCTGTCTTATTTCCTTGCAGAGTACGCAGTACAAGTTCACAAACATGACTGTGAAAAACAAGGCACTTAACTGGCAGAAAGAAGCTGCTCCCATTTTTGATGCTGTGTAAGTAGTTTTAACTGGTTTGCGGGCAGCAGAATACAGAATCATAGAATAGTTCGGGTTGGAAAGGACCTCAAAATCATCCAGTTCCAGCCCCCTGCCATAGACAGGGACACCTCACATTAGACCATGTCACCCAAGGCTCTGCTCTGTCCCACCTGGCCTTGAACACTGCCAGGGATGGGGCAACCTCTGCCAGCGCCTCAGCGCCCTCACAGGGAAGAACTTCTTCCTTACATCTAACCTGAACTTCCTCTGTTTCAGTTTGAACCCATTCCCCCTTGTCCCATCGCTACAGTCCCTGATGAAGAGTCCCTCTCCAGCATCCTTGTAGCCCCCTTCAGACACTGGAAGCTGCTCTGAGGTCTCCACGCAGCTTCTCTTCTCCAGGCTCAACAACCCCAGTGTTCTCAGCCTGTCTCCATACAGGAGGTGCTCCAGCCCCTGATCATCCTTGTGGCCTCCTCTGGACTTGCTCCAACAGCTCCATGTCCTTCTTATGTTGAGGACACCAGAGCTGCACACAGTGCTGCAAGTGGGGTCTCACAAGAGCAGAGCAGAGGGGCAGGATCACCTCCTTTGACCTGCTGCTCACGCTGCTGGGGATGCAGCTCAGTATATGATCTGTATAAACACACTATACATAAAATTACAGTCTTGCCGAACAATACAATGTTGTAAACACTTGTGTTGTTCTCATAGTGCTTAATATTTAGAGGAACCCATTCCCCAGAAATACAGAGGAGCCATCACCTTAATGAGATGCATGATTAAGATTCAGGGGGGAAAAGGAGGATTTGCAAATCAAGTCTTTTTACTATACAACTGTGTAAATTGTACATGCATGTAGTTTATGCACACAGTAATTTAGTACTCATTGGCATGTAAATTATGACCTTTGTCTTCACATTTTGAAGGTTTTAATCATCATTTTAGTTATGTCATGATAATTTTTAGCGCTGCTGTTTGTATAGCTACTAATTATTAAGTGTGAAAGCTATGTTTCCTAAATGACATCAAACTAAAAGAATATACACTTAAACTAACATTCAGCTCATATGTCTGTAGGATACTATTATATTATCTTGTAACTACTGTGAGAAACTAAGACTAGCGATGTTTCTTGGCCCTTACACCAGTAATGCCTTCGCACATGATCTCTCTTTTAGGCACCGAATATATATGAGAAAAATGAATTGCATTAAATTTCAGTGCTGCACTGTTTAAAGCAAATGTCAGCATGGGCAGCTTCGTTTTGCCTTTGTAAATGAGCTCTGCAGTTTTGATGGCAGCTCGCCCTCCCCTTTGCTTCCTGTCCCTGAGTTTTCTGTACATGGCTTTGCTCTGTTAGCAGCTAGCACGCTCAGTATCAGGAGCCTGTGGTCCTGTGTGGATGCACTGGGTATCCCTATTTCTTCTTTCCTAAATAACTGCCAAGACTTTGACAGTGGTTTTTTGTGACCTCTGCTCTTGGAGAGGACCCACAGTTTTGTGGCTGTGGTCACTTTGTAGGTGTTGCCAATTCTGCTGCTCGCAAGCATCCCTGTGGGAGAGGTGACCAGCTTCAGCTTTTCCAAGATGTGATTTATGGGCTTCAGCTTTTCCAAGGTGTTATTTATGGGCTTCAGCTTTTTCCAAGGTGTTTCCTATCGGTTGTAGGAAGAAAGCAGAGCAAAGGCAGTGTAATTCTACACAGCAAAATCTTCTGTCCATCTTTTTCACCCAGTGTAACTACACGGAGTGCATCTGTAAAGCTCTTATCTCTAGAAATTGTGGTTTGGGTTTCCACCCTTTCACTTCTGTTCTTGCTCTCTTTTGTTTGAGTCCCTGTCTTTTTATTAGTCAAAAGTTCTACATTTTGGCATGAATAACTACCTTTAATATAAATAGATTTCTTGAGCTTTGCAAGCATAGAATTAAAATGCAACAATAAATGATACCTGTATTGGCTAGTAGCAACTATCTAATGAATAACAGCAAATGGAGCTAGCAGAGACTACTGTCAAGTTTTTGGCCTTACTATTCTTATGATCTGCTAGAAGTAACCATTTGCTAGTCTACTGGGAATAGAGTCAGACAGGTAGATACGCAACAGCCAGGAAGTGTTAGATGTATCATTTGTCTATGGCTGCTGTATTCAAGCTGATTCAATGAATTTTGCACAGATTCTTGTCTCTTCAAATTAAATATAGTTAGCTGCAGAGATACTCCTTAGAGATATACCTTAAATAGTTTGGGGGCACTGAAATGTTGCCCAAATCTTATGCCAACTCTATCTGAATTATATTGGATATTTAATGCCTATTGAAACATAAAATATCAGAATATTCACGAAAATTTTAATCCATGCCTTTATTTTGTGGGTACAAGATTTCACATCCTCTCTTTGAGGAAGCAGTATTTTTACCTGCAAAATATGTACATAGACTTCTACAGCAGTCTGATAAAGCCACTTTCTATTTAGTTGTAACATGTGCTGTGTTCCATATCGGATCCATTGCCATTAGTTTGAATGTATTGAGTCCAAATGCACATCATGTATTGACAGAGCTATCATAGGCAGAGGACATTCATGTATATCCTAGAATCTATACCTATTCTTATTTAAAAGTAAGTCTGTGGTCTCTAAGATGAAGAGCAAGTTCTGACTGCAAACATCATGTTCTTATACATGTGCTAAAAGGAAATAGAAAGCCAGCAGCTTCCATGAAGAGGTTCAGAGTTCCTAAAACTTGTGGAGCCATAGATGACAACTGGTTTTGTTTGAGCATGGAAATTTATCTTGAGGCTTTCAAATTCAGGGCATCAATTTGCCTAAAAAATAATCTCCTAGGAGAAGCTTCACTGTAAATTATCTTCAGATGTGTTTCAGTCTGATTGGTTTTGGCAAAATGTTTGGAATATGCATAAAGTCATCATCTTATTATGACTTTTATTGTATTTGTGAGAATGTTACCTGTTTGTGTGGCTACTGGTAAGCAAAATGCCAAATAATTGCTGCAATCTCAGATCTAAAGAGGAAACCAAATGAAATAAAAGTGCCTGAGAAATGCTAGAGAGCAGGAAATTGGAGGAGAAATAACTTGAACATAGTGAATTTCCCACATCTGCTGTAATGAAGCAGTACTGCAGTCTGAGTGAGTGTACAAGGAGCTGCTTGTTATGGTGTACTCCTTAATCATTGCTACTTTATAGTTATGATTTTTCTTTTCTTACCAGGAAGTATTTTTTGCCATGTATAGTTGAATCTAGTTTCTTCTGGTAAAGGCCTCTAATGGCTTCCTTTATTCCAGTCCCATGCAGGTCATACATTTTGAATAATGCAGTATAAAACTGTACAAGTTCAGTTTCGACTTGGATGCAAAATAGGTTTTTTCCCCCAAGAGACTTTTATAATTTAAATTAGATTTTTTTTTATAGGGGACAAGAAATATGTCTACATTATTCATACTTGAAGACTTGGTTCCATACTTCTGAATAATTGAACTCGTCTTTGTCCTTAGCCTTTCATTTCACACTGATATTCGTATCTTTATACTACTTCCCTCTATAGTCAACATTTGAAAACCTAATGAGAACTCCTCTTTTATTAAAATCCTGATTTCAGAATGATAGTCCAGAAGGACTGTTACAATTTGTGTGGTAACAAAACTGGGCTCTTCGATGATCAGAAGTGAGTTTATCTCAGAAGAGCAAAAACAGTAACTTGAAATGAATACCTGGTATCATAAATACATGGTATAATAAATATATATTGGTGTAAGGGAAACATGGCTGCTGAGGCATTTCAAACTATGGCTTAAGATTTGTAATTACTGCAGGACGTGAGATAAAAATCTGAGATTAATATCCTCATTCTGATACAGGACTCTCCTCTGTTGATAAACGCAGCTGAGGTACATATGCCAATAATTCATGCTCAGCTTTCAGAGATGGTCTATGGAGACCGTTTTACCAGTGAATTATTATTGATTAGGACCAGAAATTCAAGAGGCCAACATGATAATTGTATCTGTCATGAAAGACACATTAATGTTCTCTTCTATGCTAGACAGCTTGTAACAATCAATGTAAAATGCATGGGTTATGTTGTTTTTTAATGTGGTTCTCATGTAAAGACTGCCTTTGTACTTGGAATGTGCTCAGTAATGAAGCCTGACAGGGTAAATATTTCACTGTGCTTCAACATTTATTCTTTCCAGGAGCTGAGTTTATTTTTTTTGCCGTTTTCACCTGAGATGCCTGAACTGATTCACGCTCTTCATGAGTCTCAGGTTAAATTCATCAGAACAGAGACGTTTGCTTTCCAAATGAAAGCCTATTCTATGTTCTAGACCCTGTGGATTTCTAATTATACCAGTTGAAATGTCAGCTATGTTTCAATATCAAATCAAAGTAATGATATTTACAGTTTTATATTAAGATGGGCTTGGATGTATTCAATTCCAGGCAGAGGAAAGTTCATCTGCAAACCCTGCAGGATCTGTCTGAAGTGCAGAAGATGACACCGCGGGAGCGCATGAGGCTGAGGAAGTTAAATGCTGCCGATGAGAAAGCAAAGAAGTTGAAGTAGGTTGAGCGTATCGCTTGTGTTGTGCCCTAGCCATGCACTTTATCCATCCAACAGCCTAAGCAGGCAGTAGAACTGTCAAGGCAAAAATAGAAATAGAAAAGGTCTTCAGCTATTCAAAGTGAATGGGGATTTTCGGATGAGTTAAAGAATTTTATGTAATAAAAAAAAGAGTCAGAACATTAACCCAAAACTGATAATTGAGCACTGTGTTTCTGCTTAAATAAATGTATGAGAGATCTTCAGATGTGTTACAATAGGAGACTTTTTCTTAATGACTTGTCATTTTAAGGACTGCACCATTAGAGGAGCTGGACATTCAGTTACAATCCAGCTTTTGTCAGTTGATTTGGCCAAAGAGATTTGCCAATAGGAGTTAAGAGCTCAGAGGATACTCTTATCAAATGGGTAGATGAGGCTATTGGATGTGTTATAAAGGCTTTATGATTTATGGTTTTTTATTGAGTAGCACATAATAAAAGGGCAGATTTGAAGGGATTTGAAGGAGAATAAGTACCATTTCTGAGTGGAATGTGAGAAATGGGTGGAAGGCTACGTGTCTATACATGGATTCTTTTTCTAAATGAAGAGAAGAACATGCTGTTTTGGTGACACACTTGAGTTTTTCACAGTTAGAAATATCCAATGTTTTATTTGGTATGAATGAAAATGGGAAAAGCACCACATTAATTTTTAATTTTTAATGGTTTCTTCAAAAGCATTTTTGCAAAGTGCAATGTAAATGAACAAATCTTTACTTATTTATAGAGGGTAATAGAGGGAATGCTTATTTTTGATTGCAAGAATCAGCATCTTAACCCTGTCATGCCAAAGCAAGCCGTCAGTTCAGTAAAGCAATGATGTCCTAGAACAGAAGAATATTGTCAGGTGACGTGAAGTCTAAACTTACAGCCTCAGGAACTCTGCAGCTACACAGACCTGCAAATGAAAAGTAACCACAGTTGAGCAGAAATGCTCTGTAAAATCACATCTGAGCATTACTTGTGCCAACTTGTGATGTCCATACCCAAAAGTTACAAACAGAAGAACTAAAAGCGTGAATTTCCCTTTGGAAAATACCAATGGCCTGATGAGCATTTATGTCTGTCTGTCTGTCTGACACTTACTACTGCATTTGATACTGGAGATGGTATGTAAATTTATTCTCATTTAAAAGAAGTCTTCTTGAATTGAAACCACTGTCTGAAAAGTATTAAATTCAACACCTCTTCTGCATGGTGTTTTCAGTAATGTGGTAGGCGAATTTTTGTACTTATATGAATTTTATAAATAGGAAGTGTGTCTCACTTTTTGCAAATGGAGTTCTAGTTTGCTTTTCATTTTCTTTGCTTTCTTGCATTTTAGTGTGTTCTACTTAGATTTTTTTTTTTTCCCCAGAAAGAAAATATGAATATATTTATTTTGTAATATAAAGGCAACATATTAATCTCTAAACCTTGTTCTCAGTCATGAACCTTTAAAATGAATCTATGTTTAGCTCTGGGTTGTTGCCAGTTGACTCTGGCTGACAACGTTTGGAACATTGCAAAAGCAGTACCTTTTCTGACTAGAGATCTGCTTTCAGCAGTGCAAATCTAGAGATGGATAGGAAGGGAACATAGAGATGGAAACTGGAAGAACTGCTTAACATAGCACCTGGCTTAAGTAGTCCCGACAGAAAAACCCAGCTACCAACTCTCCCTAGGTGAAGTGTTCATAGCACACAAATGTTGCATGCCTTGTGTTCACCTGAAAGGTCCCTAAATGGTGGAATAGAGTCCAAAGAGTTTAAAATCTTTGGAAGACCGGGATAATAATTTACTGTTTCTCGATTATATTATACAAGTTACGAGAGAAAAATACAATAGTGTTTTGGAATTAAGGCCTGAAATCTCTTTGTGAGTTCACCAAAAGTAACCTCGAGATGATCAGATGCCATGAACATTTGGCACCATGGGGGTCTAATTATGGAATTTGGTTTTCCACAACTACATTTAGAAGATCCCTTTGTCCACTCCCTGATACCACATCCTAACCAGAAGTATTCTGGATTTACAGACAGCTGGCAGAGGAAAAATATCAAGAAAATATAAAGAAAATGCAAGAATTCAGGTCCCGTAATTTTCAGCAGCTGAATGTTGATGTCCTACGTGTAAGTAATGGGCTATTGCTTTGGAAGCCTTGTTTATGCACATTCGGTGTCCAACACTTCTCTGTTTCCCACATGCTTTCTTTACCACGAGAGGCAGAGTCCTGTTCTGAGACTAATCATTTGGAAGTGCATCAAAGTCTGGACCACAAAGTACACTGACTGTACCTTGTGGATCCGTGATGAGGGGAAGTACATTCACTTATTCAGATATGGTTTAACATACTCTCTATTCATTGCTCAATTTTCTGTTATTAAGTCGCCCTTGAATCTGAATCTGCTATCTGGTATGGACTTACTTAAGAGTCTATATGATATCAGAGGTCAAAATACATTCATTTTCAACATAAGTTTAGAATTGTAATCCTTTAAACACTGTAATTTGGCAGGGCTGTGGGTTCTTTTCATTTGATTAGTTGAGAATATTAACATTTCAACTGGCTTTTTATTAAGAATGAAGTCTTGTAATGACTCCCAGTGTAAGCTTTAAGCTATCTCTAACAGAAGACAGGCCTGTTCAATTGTACCACTACATTTTACCACAAAGAACAGTGTCAGTTTGGAAATACCCAGTAAAAGCATCACAGAAATAATGGGATTTTATGTAGGTTTTTTTTCTCCTACCTCTTCTTTCACATTCAGTCTAGCTTCTATTTACCATTGTGTTTGGAGAAAATAATACGTTCAATGTGTCCCTGCTATATGGCTGAGTCAGTATTGGTCCTAATACAGGTCCCAGCAATTGTGTAGATCAGGGGAATCACTGTATTGTGATCCTGCTGAAAGCTCTAACTCTACCTGTTTCTCCATGCTGCTTCATTCGACTAAGGAATCTGATGGACAGACTGCAAAACCTCCAGTTCATTCTCAACCAGCCATTACATGCGACTATGCATTCACAAAGCATGATGAACCAAGTGGAAATGGGTCAAGTCAGCTCTGCCTGTCTGAATTTACAGACCATGGTAAGAATTCCAAATCTGATGTTGAAACAGAACTTTCTATCATGAGATATGCTGAGTTAGAAGGAAATAGCTTTAACTTTACACATATGAAATGACCTGTGTTAGAAGAGCATTTTGTGACTCATCTCTTCAGTGCAAAAATGAGAAGAATTCAGAGCATTAGCACCTTTGGTACACCTTGATGCCATTTGCTTGATCTGTAACAATGAGAGAAGCAGATGGAAACTCTTTAAACAGTGCTTATCTATACTATCATCAAATACCTATTGTCTAAAGAGTATGAAGCACTGTATAACATGTACTTTTCTCTAGATAAATGACCAGATAGTCAAGCTTTTCAAAAAGGGTCAGGAAAATCTTTTTAAGAGCACATTTACAAGTGTTGTTTCTACAGTGTTCTGGAATAGTGTCATGCTCTCAAATACTTAAGAACCATTGTGTAAGCACTATATTGGTGAAGCATTTTTAGTCAGGTTAGAATCTTGCAAGAACGCAGTAACATACTTTGAAGTATGAAAACTACTTTTGCGACTAGCTCTGCCTTCTGGTGTTGTTTTAAGCACATCTATGATGGTATATGCGAATAAATACAGGGCATCAACATTAGTTTGTGGTGGAGGTGGGGCTTTTTAGTGTTAAATGTCGTTTTCTTTCAGTATAGCCTCATTTATGTCTATGTGGTTGGCTTGATATTCCACAGTATAAGGAGGGATGACCTGTGTAGGA
>JANHGB010040322.1:65636-80130 GCA_026283785.1 Coracopsis vasa | reverse complement strand
AAGTTGGGGCTGTTCAGCCTGGAGAAGAGAAGGCTGCGTGGAGACCTCATAGCAGCCTTCCAGTATCTGAAGGTGGGCTATAAGGATGCTGGGGATGGACTCTTCATTAGGGACTGTAGTGATAGGACAAGGGGCAATGGGTTCAAACTTAAACGGGGAAGTTTAGATTGGATATAAGGAGGAAGTTTTTTACTGTGAGGGTGGTGAGGCACTGGAATGGGTTGCCCAGGGAAGTTGTGAATGCTCCATCCCTGGCAGTGTTGACGGCCAGGTTGGACAGAGCCTTGGGTGGCATGGTTTAGTGTGAGGTGTCCATGCCCATGGCAGGGGGGTTGGAACCGGATGAGCTTAAGCTCCTTTCCAACCCTAACTATTCTATGATCCTATGGTTTCTTATATGACAAATACTGGAGTCTCATGATCCTTCCTAATCAGTGCAACTACAACCACAGTGGAGTGTGACCTGAGAAATGGGGAAGGTGCAGCAGTGGCAGGGACACTGACTGAAGACATGATGTTATTCCTGCTTTAGGCACAACTTCATGCAGTGCTTTGCATGACAAAACCCATATACTTTGGATGAGCAATTTGATTCGTCACCCTGACAAATCCGTTGTTCTGAATGAGTCAAGTGCACTGACTTCACCAGGCTGTGACATACCAATGCAGAAGTCTCCTTGGGCAATGACGTACACAGACACTTCTTGGTCTGATTCTGCCAGAATTATGGTGCAACAAAGCAGCACTCGCACGCAGTTGCCCCATCAAGCTATCTTCCCTGAAACACCCAGGAAAGAACATGATCTTGTGTCGGAAATACGTGTCTTCTACTTTGCATTTGCCCAGGGTTCTTGTTGCCCCATCCTTGTGGGACATAACCTTGTCTTTCATTGCATTGCAGGTAACAAGTCATCTGTGGAGCTAGCAGGATGCTTCAAATGGAGCATCTGAATCTTGTCTTGTATTCTCCTTCATCTTAAAGTCAGAGAACCTCAAACAGACATCTGTATTGGATTGGGCAAAAGAATGCAGTGCTCAGTTAATTAACTACCCAGATATCACACAGCCTTTGTAGCTGTCATTTCTTAGAATGAAAAGGAATATAATGATACACTGTAAAGATTATGAAGAAATATCAGGGATATTAATTTAACTGAAAAAAAAACCATCAGAAAAAATGCCCCAGTTTCCATGTAGTTCCAAAGCTCAATATATGGAACAAAACATCCAGGGGAATTAATCACGTTTTGCTGAGGGTTTTTCGGTGAGCTTTTGAAATCTCTGTGCAGGAGGGCCTCAGTCATCTCTACACAGAACTCCAGAAAGTATCGTTAGAGATTCCTCCAAATGCATTGATTTTTCTATCCAGCAGCACTGTGTCGGTATTTTAACCACTGACAACAAAAAGTAACCTCCATTATGAAGTATTTTCCTGTGGGTAACTAAACCACTGTGTATCAGGGAAAACAAATAGCCGCCTCCCCATATCACCTGCTTATGCAGAAAGTGACCTCCTCACACTGCTCTGGCAGAAAAGAGTTGGTGAATTTAATATATTGCTCCCTCCTCCCACCAGCTGTCTTATTTAGCCCCATTTTACATTATCTGAGCTTTTTCCCTTTCTTCTAACCCCATAATAAGACGACTCCTGAGCTTTCCAGGCCACAACTGTGCTCATTTCCAGCCTAGCATTTATTTGTGGCTGGGTCATCCCCATTTGTCTCTGCGCCAGCATCATAATTTGATTAAACAGCTCTTCTACCTTGCATTTATCTCATAGCAACCTCCTTTCAGCCCAGTTATCCCTTAGCTAGAGTAAACAAACTAAGGTTTTCAGGGCACATTGCCAAGGGAGTGAGGAGTGCCACTGAGATGCTGGATCCCCCCTAATTGGACCCCAGTGAGCTTATATGTTCAAGTACTGGGCAGCTCTGTGTCGGGCACAGAAATGAGCGCCCATCCCAGAAGATTTTATGGCCAGAACATATAATTGTATACCCTGCACCACAAAAGCATGGTTTTATTGGTTGTTTTATTTCTGTCTCTATCTCCTATCTGGCTGGTTTATTCTGAGCATCCTTTTTAACGTAGCTGTTCAGGCAGTTGGGTGTAAAGTCAGTTCTGCAAGTCTCTTGGCATACAACTGGCTGATATAACATTAGCACCGTGCACTTAAAAAAGGAGGTTAAACACAATCTACTTTGAAGGGTCTGAGATAACCCACTGGTTTGTTTCATTAATTTGTTCACTTGAAGAAGAGAGCCTTAGTTATAATCTTATTTTTGCTTACGCTTCCACTTGTGTTAAACTAAATGATTGTGTTTTGTTCAGCCCAAGGAGGTTTTACTCTGAAATTTTCTTCTGGAGTGTCCTGAATTACTTATCAACACAGAAACTAAACCACTTCCACTGCTTGCCAGTTTGGTGTTTCTTCAGTACAGAAATCTGCCATCTAACATACAGATCACCTGAACTCAGCATGATTAGTAACATTTCTCAGGATCTGTATCTAGAGAGTTTAAACTGCTCCATAATGGTACAACTCCCCAGCAGTATTTATATCCCAAGGAGCACTGTAGAGTCTTTACCACAGCCGGTCCAGCCCTGGGAATCTAAAACAAATTCCTAAAGGAGAACTCCTTCCATGACCATACTCAAAAGTGAGGTAGACCAGGCTCATCCAGCCTGGCCTTCCTTATGCCTGTGTAATCCTTTTCGTCATGGACACAAAATGTTAACCACTGTGCCAATAGTTCTTTCTCTTCGGAACTGCTCTTTCTCCTTCACACCTGTGCCCCAGTCATAATTGCTGTTCCACAGTGGTTTTCTTTCCCTGTATCATTTGTTTTCACAGCTTATGGAAGAAATACATGCTTTTCTATTTTACTGCCCAGCCCCCAGTCATTATTATACAAGAAATCCCTCCTGCTTCTCACACCTTGCTCACAACCTGGATTAGGGACACTCCCTTTATTACACTGCACATAACAACATGGTGTTATTTTGCTTCCCTGAAAGCCATTAATCCATTAATCTGAGCTACTTGGGGGCATTAGAAGAGGAAAAGCAGCTCAGTTCTCTTCCAAATTTGCGGCAAACTTTGGCTTTTTAAACCTCTCACCCTCAGTCTGTGGCTGTTGTGAAAGCACAGTGGGAACACAGGAGCTATCATACAGTGCAGCAGCCTAAATGATGAGGGTGAGCATCACCAATCCACCATGCATTGCGTGTCGTGTGTGGCATTGTGAAGAAGTCTTCTCTGGGCTCCTCTCTGAAGGTGCCCAAGCCATCTCCCAAACATGACCTCGTGGCTGGCTTGCCATACCCCTTAGCAGTTTATGGGCACCACAGCCTAGAGCTGGAGGTTTGGAGTTTTAATACAGAGCAAGTCGGGGCATAAATGCAGCTGTGAGCTAGATTTACATGTCATGTGGAAACTGGTCATTCGTTCTTGGGTCATTGACTTTCCTCTGGCAACTGAGGTCTTGAGGTCTGATTGATTTCCTCTGGCAAGATGTGAGGTCTTTCTTTTTGTTTATCTACCAGCTTTCTCAATAGGGTGCTGGGTTTTTGTTTGTTTGGAGTCAATAGGCACAGTCCATTTGGCAGAGATCATGAGACTGCAATGCAAAACCAGCAGCAAGACTTTGCACTTATCTGGGATCCTTTTTACAAGTTTCTTCCCAGAGACTATTTTGACCCTTAAAATGACCCAAACAGGACAAGGACTGAAGCTTCTTATTACTGAGGATGGAGAGGCCTACAGCAATCCTATCTCATGAATAAACTGTATAAACCTGGTTCTGAAAATGAGGAGTCAAGAACATTTAGTGCCCAGTAAATTCAGATTTCAAGGCTATGTTGAAAATGCAAGGGGGAAAACAATCACTGCTGTTGATAAGCTCATGAACGCAGAAGCACCTATTTTAATCACATCCTCTCTCAACATCTCTGAGTCAAGAAAGGTGGGACTTGACACAGGCTTGTGTAACTATGTCATGAACTTGCCTGTTCTTGTCAAACCAAAATAGACTCTGTTCATTACAAAACAATCTGCAACTGAGTTGTCTCTGAAGGTCAGAGCAAAGGCTAGGAACAGGTGAAATGAGATACAAATGCTGCTAAGTCAAATGGTGACTCAGAATGTGTCCTGTATCACCGTGTGAACTGAGATCAACTTAGCAATCAACCCAGCATCAATCACAGCAACAGCTTCTGAGACAAATATGGCAAGCATCTCTAACACCCAGTTATTTGCACCCAGTTCAGTCAGTAAACACCCTTTTGAAGATGGCAGCTCTGCCAATAGAATAGGAATTACTCATTTTAGAGATCTGAATGAAGCACTAAATATTCTGTAGTGCACACTTGTGCAAACCTATAGCCTCCTGCCCTAACATTATGGCCATTAACAAACACCATCCAAGTAGCCCAGCTTTCTTCATCAACATAATCTCTTAGCATGTCCATTCCTCTAGGAAGCTATCACTTTCCTGCACTATCCTTACAGAAGAAGCATCATCAAATCTTTGTTTTGCCTTTGACTGTCTCCTTTTGCAGCTGCTGCCACAGGGTGGGTGCTGGTTTTGTTCATGAGCCACGAGCTGGTGTTTTGGAAATGGTGGTACTTTAACTGCTTACACTTGTGGAATGAGAGTATCTCTCTTACAAAATGCCTGGCCACAGGCCATCAAACGAGGTGGGCTTCTAAAGCCTTTATAGGGAGCAAATTCCTGCCTTTGTTAGAAGCTGCTTCTGACCCACCACAGGCAGCGTTTGCTCTTCACATCATAGAAAGAAAGAGATTTTAAACAGAATCTTGAATTCTGCCCAAGTTAATTCAGCTGCCGGAGAAGACCTTGGCATCCAACATAGGAATAACCTTTTCACTTCTCTTTCTCTTTTGTAAACAAACTCTGACACCTGCTTTGGGATTTACCTTTTCATTGCAATTTGGGTTAATATATTTTGGTGTAGGAGCCCATAAGCATGAGAAGTCAGTTACTACTTACTGTTACAACAGAGAAACAAACTGAAACGCCCAGCAACATGTGTATTAAACACTTTGAACCTTAGATAGTTTACCCAGGCATTTATCTAGCACATGAAACTTGGGTTTCAGATTAGCATACTTTGCTATCGTTGCGCTCCACTCCTCCTCCTTTGTGACGGAAGGACCGCCCCTACATCTGCTGATTGGACATAAAAGGTTGCACGCTGCCAAACACTCCTACTTCCTCATAGACTTCGGACAGATGTCACGACAGAACTCAAAGGCAGCCAGAGAAGAAACAAAATGAACCTTCTTCCCTCCTTCCTTACGGACACATGGGCCCTTTTGCTTCTTTTCATAGTCCTCCTGCTAGCGTGAGTAAAATACTCTTTATTGGTTCTTTGCTCATGCTGTATTCCTGTTCTTGCTCTTGTTTGGTTTTATACAACTGATCAGCTGAAGAACAAACAGGTAGGTTTGATTTCCAGATTTCCAGCTTCTAACTAGGCTCTGGGAATTACAGAGTCTATAGACCATATAGATGTGTGATCTTGCTCCAAGGTTTGCAGTATTCCTGTGCACTTACGATTTTGCTGCTAAGCATCAAAGCAATAATCAAATAATAATGGTGCCAAGCATTCATTACCAGCAGGGTGCTGGCTTCAAGTGAGGATTGTGCTCCTTTAGGTCGCTTTCCAGACATGCAGCCTAAGGAAAGCTCTGCTTCCCTGACTAAGGTTGCCTTATGGAGGGGAGCAAGCAGTAGATGACCCTACTGCATGAACTGCAAAGGTGGAGAGCAGCAGAAAGGCACTAGAAAAAGAGCTTTCATAAGATCAGCTTTTACTTCTCCTGACTCCTTCTGTAATGTCCATGTAAGATGCTCCACACATGAGCACCTGGACTAGAAGGGATGCTTGCAGAAGCCAGATTTGCCACATGGGTGCAGGGGCAGCCTCCCATGCCCCATATCCACAGCCCAAACTTGCTGTGTGAAGAAACAAAGCCCAGAGCAAGGTCAGCTCCCTGCTCCTGGCTTTTCCTATCCTGGCAGTCTGAAGTGTACCCCGCTGCTTCAGGGGAGCTGTGATAATGAAAAATGCTTTCCTCCGCTTTGCTGATGCTATTCAGTGCTGCAGCATAGCAGGGCTGGCTGAAAACCCCCTTCTGCTGGGACACAGAGCATCTCTGCTAGCAACCCCTGCCAACAAGGCTAGACTGACAAACTTTGTAGTATTGACAAGCCCTGAGGCAGAGGCAGCGTGTTGCTAGCCATAAACCTTAACGATTAATGTGGTACAAACAAGCACAATCCATTTGTCTGCCCTGGCAGTGCTCCAGCCACAGCAGTTCAGTAAGCTCTGAAACTTTGCAGACCTGGTTTTCAAACCTTTTCCTATCATTTTCACCACTCAAAAGCCTCTTTGGGGCAGACTTTAAAAAACCCAACAACAACAAAAAAAACCCCATCCACTCAAAGAAATCCACCCTCATTCTTGACCCAAACCCTCATATTTCATTAACACTGTGGCCATTAATAGTGCTAGTTATAAGACTCCCCATCTTCTGCAGCCACTTACAATTTAGCGATGATAGAAGGGATGTAGCCCAGATCCTTCTGCTCTGCTATCTGAGCTAAAATAGAAATCTCACTGCCCATTAGCACAGGGAGGTGTTTCAGATGCTTCTTGTCCATCTGAGGCAGCTCTGTTCCAGTTCACACATGAAAGAGTACCAGGCATTTCTGGTTCACTTCCATGATAAGAAGTAGTAATGATTATTCTCTAGCTTTACACTGAGCGATCCTTAGCCTGCAGAAAACCATCTCACATTTCAGTCATAAGAGCATCAGACTGAGTTTTTCTGACCATGTTTCAACTGGATTAAGCCTAGCATCCGTTCCAATAGTGTTCTGGGGCTTTGCACCCAACCCAGCCTGGCCTTTCCTGGTTGTCCCACAGCCCTGGCTGTCCATGAACATTACAAATAAGCATCCAAAAACATTCTATACCTAGTACTGGGTAAACATTTGACAGTAAAAGGTTAAGTATTGACCAATTGAGCTCTGGGAAACCTTCCTGCACCTGCAAACCCATTGGTTGGTTCTTGCCTGCTCTGTTTGGACTTTACTGTGAGGGTGCTGAGGCACTGGCATGGGTTGCCCAAAGAAATGGTGAATGCTCCATCCCTAACAGTGTTCAAGGCCAGGCTGGGCAGAGCCTTGGGTGACATGGTCTAGAGGCGTCCCTGCTCATGGCAGGAGGTTGGAACTGGATGATCTTGAGGTCCTTTCCAACCCAAACTATTCTATGTTTCTATGACTATAAGATGAGGTCTGCTTTTGTGCTCTGGCAGAACCTGTGCTGCAGGGACTGATCACATTTGTGGACCCCCAGATTTAGAAAAGCATTACTAATTGCAAGGGAAACCCCTTAAATCTCAGCCTCGACTGTGGCTTTTCAGGAAAGCATCCCAAAGATGCCAGCTGCTGCCATGTGGCCCAAATAGGATTTTGGATAACATCCCTCTGCCAAACCTTTGCAGTTTTACATCCCTCCTGCAACCTCGCTCACTTGGGAAGCTGCAGCTACTAAATAAAAACAAATACTTTGAGGAGCTCTTTCAATACAGCCAAAGACAACCTTCAGAGGGCTGCAGCCCAGGCCTTTGTTGAGAAACAGAAGGCCCCGAGGTAGAAGTAATAACTTCACAGCTTCCAAAAAGGGTGCTTCAGAGGAAAGAAATCTGCAAAGCTGTCAATAAAACCTAACGAGAAACCCATCAAGACAAGACTCCCTGGTGCACCACTGAGCTAACGCTGGGTTAAAGGGAGGGAGAGCAATAAATGAAATTAAAGTCCAGCTTAACAAAAGCCTGTTTGGGACATCCCTTCCAGCACTGCTTTGATTCCTCTTCAATAAAAACATGTAAGCTTGGTGTTCCTTCTCCCAGCTCTCTTTTCTGCCTCTTGTTTGGTTGGCAATGAGCTCCGCTTTTGACTTTTGCTAAAGGCTTTAAGGTCCTGTTTGCCTCAGTGAACCTCTGCCTTCAGGAGACATCTGCTCTTGCATCAAAGTGATCTCTCCAAAGCTCTGTGTGGTGGCAGTGAGCTTTGCCATGTTTATTAAGTAGTCTACAAGGCAACTTTCTTCTGGGCCACTTTTCCAGCTCCCAGATCAACCTTCTCTACCTTGTCTCCAAAGGGACGTTGCTGCATCCTCCAGGTTTAGTGAATGCTCTCAGCCCCAGTGCCACTGAGATGTAGCACTCAGTTGTCTTCTCTGTCCCACAGATATGGGACCTGGCCATTTGGTTTGTTCAAGAAGTTGGGTATTCCCGGGCCAAGACCCCTGCCGTTCTTTGGGACATGCCTGGAATATCGCAAAGTAAGTGACTGAAGCCTTCCTTGTTCCAAAAATATCTCCCCCTTACTCATACAGCTAACCGGATATGTAGTGATGATAAGTTATCTCCAAATGCCAAGCTCTGCTCGAATGCATAAGTGCAAAGGCCAATGTGGGATCAGGGCACAACACCACAAACCACAGGGCCTTGTCTGTACAGCATCGTCAACCACACACTCGTGGGTGGCTGATTTACAGCTGCCCTTTGCCAGTGTCTGGGTAAACATCTCATTCACAAGCACAACATACATTCATGCTGTCCTTCGTGGCGTTTTCAGAGGGGAGGAGAGCTCAGAAGGCAGCTCTGAACATCAGTTTACAGGTATTCCTCCCAATGCGCTGTCTCCAGCATCATCCCTGAGATAACTTCTAAATTGCTTTCCACAGGGTCTCATTGAGTTTGACAACGAATGCTTTAAGAAATATGGGAAAGTCTGGGGGTGAGTATGAACCACTGGTCTCTTCTTAAGGTA
This sequence comes from Coracopsis vasa, assembly GCA_026283785.1. Taxonomy (NCBI): domain Eukaryota; kingdom Metazoa; phylum Chordata; class Aves; order Psittaciformes; family Psittacidae; genus Coracopsis; species Coracopsis vasa. The sequence goes on along the minus strand of JANHGB010040322.1, from coordinate 71,260 downwards.
AAACTGGAATCCATACAAAGGGGAGAAGAAATTCAGTAGGAAAGTTCCCTTTTCTCTACCTGCAGCCCTGATGGTCCCAGCACAAGTACAGCAACGACAGGGTGCTTGTGATGGCTTAAAGCCTGATGATTGCAGGGCTGTGCTGCTGTCATGCTATATAGAAATCGCTTTGGCATATACTAGGAAAGCTGTCTTAAAGCTGGTAACAAAAGGCACCCACCTGCTCCTAACAAAATCAGCATCAAAACTATTTACTTAAAGGAGAATCTAGAACCAGGAGGTCAGGTTCCTCTGGTTTACCAACAGCACAGGAACATGAGGGACTCCCAATACTGAGTGAAGAAGCAGATCTTGTGCTGCTGGTCCTTACTTGCCGCAGTGGGACCTAGAACAATTATTGTTGCTCTGCTCTGGACAGCTCCTAAGGCTTTTATTGCTGCTGTTGTAACTTGGGCTACAAGCTTGTGGTGTATCCTCTATAGTACAGCCATTGGTCCTCTATTGCAACTTCAAAAACGGAGCCTGCAAAAGAGATCTTTACATAAATGGGGAAAGTGCATAAACCCACTTCATCTACATCTGTTCCAGGAAAACATTCAGAACTGGCAGCTTAGAAAGACAAAGACAAGGACTGAGTTTCATCTCCAAGGATATTTCAGTGCTGTCAGCCCAAGTCTCCAGACACCCAATTCAAGAGCCTGAAAGGGGTCGAACAAGTTTCCTTCTAATACTGTAATGTGTTTAAGTGCCTGGAAAACCACAGAGAGTCAGGAGAGAAAGTGAAGACACTTGCTTCATTTAGTATCTGGTCCTTTGAGGGACTGAGCCCTTTTCGTTTCCCAGCGAATCTGGGAGCTGTTTAGCCCCCTTTGTCTACAAAACCAGATGGGAGAAGGCCTGGGAGTCCTTTTCCATCTCCACTTCCTATGTTTCTGTACTTAGGCATCTGCAGAACAGCAAGACTGTTGATGGAGGAGCATTTAACACATTTTGTTTCATGGGAATCAGGCAAGCTTCACATTTCAACTATGTGGGGTTACTTATCTGTCTCCTGTTCTCTCCCCACCAGGATTTATGATGGCAGGCAACCTGTGGTGGCTGTCATGGACCCCCAAATCATTAAATCTGTGCTGGTGAAAGAGTGCTACTCCACCTTTACTAACCGGAGGGTAAGTGCTGAAGCATTATGATGCACCAAAGAGTCCAGAAAACAAAGTGCAGAAGACAAGCATGTAGCAGGGTTCCCATAGGGGATGAGTGACTGCACTATAGGGATTGCTGTAAATGGCCACTGTATGTCACTGTTCCCCTGCCTTACAGCCTGGGGATTGCATTCCCAGGCTGGCAGAGGAAGCTGGCTGCCTGCACAACAAGTTCTGTTCTCATCCATATATTTAGATGGATGAATTTGAATCTGTGTGAGCATGCAGGAACCTGTAAGGGTCCAGTTAGCACATGTGCCACAGCTGGAATGGAGGCTTTAGGTAGTACAGTCAGGTGTGGGTAGAGGCAATATGCACGTATGGATGTCGGGCTTGTTGGGTTACTTGGTCTGGATGCAGAGATGGCATGTCACAGCTGGTTTACTGCAGTACGTGTGCCTTAAGAGAGGCTGTTTATAAGGCCTTAAGCCTGCTGCCGGTACTAAAGACCCTGAAATAGCCTAGTCAGGGACTTGCATGCTACATTCCCATCCTTGCTAGGAAGCTGCTATCTTTCCTGGGGTTAACACTTTGCTTTCTTCCCCTCCAGCGTATAGATCTAGCAGGGGTGCTGACCAATGCTGTCTCAATCGCTGAAGATGAACAGTGGAAAAGGATTCGTACTGTGCTCTCTCCAACCTTCACCAGTGGGAAACTAAAGGAGGTAAAACACAGAGGAGCAGGCACAAACTAAATCAGAAAGTCAGTAGACAGTGTTTTCAGGCTGGGGTTGTCACAGGGGTCTGATTTCTTCAGTCAGAGCCTGGCAGCTAAGCTGGCCTCTTTAATTTATGCCTAATTTAAGACAAAAAAAGGTTTAAAATAAAACCTTAGCAGAAAGATCATATTTGTAAATATTCATGAAACTCCTTGTAGCCTTTGTAAGCTTGTCCTAAAGGAGTAAAGTGTACTATACTTAACTGACCGTATCTGGCTTGTGTTACAGATGTTCCCTATAATGAAACACTATGGGGAAATTTTGGTGAAAAATGTCCAAAAGCAAGTGGAAAAGAACAATCTCATATCTGTAAAGGAGTAAGTAGCTCCTAGGAGCAGCAGACTGCAGCAAAGCTTGTTAGCTTCACTCTTTACTGGTAACACAGCTCATTCGCCAGGTAAACCAGACCTCCGAGATGAGGAATGAGGATGAGGATCCAGCCAAAAGCCTGGCTGGATTTTGAATTGGAAAACTTAAGCTGGGGTGTTAGTGAAACTTCCTAGAGGCACACCCTCAGAGAGAAGTCTTTGCAAGAGGATTAGATAGGAAGAAAAATGCTCCAGCACAGCTTTGTGGATCCGCAGATCCAAGATAACCCCAAATCCGCTAGGAAAACCCAGTTTTCCCTCCATAGATTTTGGATCTCAATACATTATTATACTGCAGGACACTGGGGTTGCTGGTGCCCCTGTCCCAACACACAACACTATTGGATGCCCTATTGCTGGGGGTAGTGGGGAGGGAGGCTGTAGTGTGGCCATCCTCATCCATGCCCTCCGTATGGGCTCTGGAACAAAACCTGTGTATTTCACCCTCAATTTCAAAGCACAAATGCAGAAGCAGCAGACACACACAAGCAAAGCTTTCCCCTACCAAAAACTACCCATGAGGCTATGGCTTAGGCTATGAAATCTGCTTATCTCTACCCATGAGGAGAGGGCTTGGACAGTTTGCAGTATTATGGAGTTGTGCTGGGTTAAACAAGAACATTTGCATGGCATGTCTGAAGCAAGGTGTGTTACCACCCATCCTAAGAGGCTAACGTGCTCAAGAGCCACATGCTGTCCTTGCACTAACCCGTCCATGTAGCTACACACTTTTAAAACCCTCAGAAATGCTGTGCTATCTCAAAACCCACAAAGGCTTGAAACCAAAGCTTCCAAAATCTGTCCCTTTCACTCTAAGTGATTGCAGTTACCTTCTATCCATTTTCCTTTCCAAAACCAAGGCAGGAAGTCTTATGAGGCTTTTATTTGAATGTCACATAAGCATTAGGAATAAATACACCCACTTGGCCTGAACATTTAACCACAGTCTATCTTTTCCATCTTTCCTCAGCATCTTTGGAAGCTACAGCATGGACGTCATCACCAGCACTTCATTTGGTGTGAACATTGACTCCATGAACAACCCCAAAGACCCCTTTGTCAGAGAGATGCGGAAGCTGGTCAAGTTTGACTTGTTCGACCCAGTCTTCATCTTGACATGTGAGGGCTTTTTGGTGATGACTTCATTCAAGTGTTAGAGTACTACTGAAGTGTGACTTTAGCATATTAGAGATTGGTGCATCCTATACATCCTATACATTAACCAATCAACCATTGCTTAGATAACTTTACTAGCAAGGATGGAAGTTCTAAAGGCTCTTGTCTCACCATTTCTTCATTGTAAGCTTCATGCTAAAACTCTGGTAAGGAGACAGGTAAAAGCTTCCTCCACCTTTGGCATCCACAATGCAAGAAACACAGGAACATCCCAGCCAGTATCCAAATAAGTGCTGCAAAGTGATTCAAGGGTGGAAAAGCAAGTTGAGGTGTGAGGCTTGAGTGGTGCTATCTGAAAGGCATTTTCTGGGAGATAGTACTGAGTGAGGCCTGTAGTTAGATGCAATTTTCTAGCAGTGAAATAGTTTAGTAGTGATGGTGATGGGCCTTAAATCACTTGCAACCTTAAATCAAGATGAGATACCTTGCTAAAACACAGGGAAACTTGGGATCTGTGCATACGGGAGGTTCTGATGCTGTACTGAAGCTATACACGAGCTAAAAATCTAGTTTCCACAATTAAGGAAATGCTCTGAAGGGGACTTTAGGATGTTTGTATGAGCACAGCATGGCAGTGAATAGCTCAGCCTGCAAACAGCATTCAGGATTTGCACTATTTCTCTTCTAAGCCACATTCCCGCTGTAGTGCTGCACAATGTACAGACGTACCCTGTCCTTAGAGAACAATGCCTTAGAAAGAGAAGCTGGGATATGCTTCGGTCATCTCTTAAAGCGATGACTATACCCAGTGCAGTTGTGCCCATTGGGAGAGGGTTGCATCAAGACAAATAGCTTTAGTAGCATCATTACTTCCTCAGTAACATCCATACCTATCTTATGAAGTAGAGTTTCTTTACAGTGTGCAATTTTATTCTCTTTTTCCCCTCAGTTGTATGCCCATTTATTATTCCTCTTTTGGTCAAGATGAAAGTAAGCTTCTTCCCCAGTGATGCTGTAGATTTCTTCATGAGATCCATCTCCAAAATTAAGCAGAATCGTGAAAAGGAGACCCACAAGGTAAGCGAGTGTGGACTTACTAGAAACTGTGCCAGGAAATACACTTAAGTGGAATGTAATTAGGGTAATGATATCAAGGGTGAAGCCAAAGTACAATGACTGAACCTATTGAATCCACCCGAGTGTAAACACCCTATTTCAATAGTGTCAGAAAAGCCTCACCTGAGCAGTGCTGGCCGAGCAGCAAGTGGACATTGCACATTGATCTGAAGCTAAAGCCAGATAAAGGCTTGGGACAATTGAACTAAGCTCAGGTTTGCAGAACTTGGAATACATCAGAGTAAGAGACTCCCTGAGGACGATTAGGCAGAGGATGAGAGAGAGCAGAGTAAGCAGCACAAGAGCAGCAATACCAACTGTCAGGTTTGTGCCTTTTCCTCTCGCTTTTCACATGTTGAAGCTGTTTAAAGGCAAAATGCTCCCTTTTAGAGTTCAGATCCCTTTCCAAACATTCATCCAAGACCGTGCTTTCCCACCCAATGGCTTCACAAAAAGGACAGACACGTTTCCAAAATAAAAAGCAAGTGTTATGTTTTTCCAATGAGGAAATCATGTGCATTTTGAGGATGCTTCCGGTTTAACAATTGTGCTTAGGCTATGAAATCTGCTTATCTGAGCCCTCCGAGGGACCCATCACCAAAGAAACTCTTCTGCTTTTCTTCTCAGGGCAGAGTAGATTTTCTGCAGCTGATGATCGAATCCCAGCACTCCAACAATCACGGGAGCAATGAAGCAAATCACTCACATAAGGGTAATAATATTTAAATACTCATCACAGCAACAGGGGCTGTGGGAATAAGGGGAATTGAGGACCTGTTTCCCAGGGAAAGGCTCAATGAGTCACCACCATCTTTACTGATCAGCTCCAGGCAGAAGCTTTTGTCCCTTTCTGCCAGCATGAGGACTGAAGGGAATACCCCAGGTCCTTTGTCAGGGAGTAGGACTGCCATGTCAACCCCATCTGGCCATCATCTGGCTCCTCTGTCAAATGACTTCTTTTAGACAGACAGAGCAGCTCTATGTATGAAAGCCAACCGTATCCTGGGCTGCATCAAAAGGAGCGTGTCCAGCAGGTCGAAGGAGGTGATCCTGCCCCTCTACTCTGCTCTCCTGAGACCTCACTTGGAGCATTGTGTGCAGTTC
>JANHGB010040322.1:43450-58507 GCA_026283785.1 Coracopsis vasa | reverse complement strand
GCCTGTTTTTTCAAGCTGATCAAATATAAACATGGAGGGTGCTCAGAAAGAGCAGCCTTTTGCAGTCAGGCCTGGTGGCTAGACCGTGTCGCGCAAAGCTCCTTCCAGCCTGGCCTTGAACACTGCCAGGGATGGAGCATTTACCACTTCTTTGGGCAACCTCTTCCAGGGCCTCACCACCCTTACACTAAAGAACTTCTTCCTTATATCTAACCTGACCTTCCCCTGTTTAAGCTTGAACCCATCACCCCTTGTCCTATCACTACAGTCCCTGATGAAGAGTCCCTCTCCAGCATCCTTGTAGCCCCCCTTCAGATTGGCCTGTCATACCTCTAATGCTGCAGCAGCTCTGATGGGGAGAGTGCAATGTCCCTGTCCTTGACAGACTCATTAAAAAATGCATTTTCCCTATAGAAAAATAGTGCTAATCAAAACCAATTCCAGATTCAAGGAAAGGGAAAGAAAGGGAAAGCCATCATGAAAACAGCAAGTCACTCGCATGCCAAACAGTTGCTTTGAAGTCATTTTGGTATCTCCTGAAGCAACTCAAGCACTTCTGCATGGCAGTCAGAACCAGAAGGGGTTAATCCAGCCATAGCCCAACACAGGCAGTCCCTGCCCAGCTCATGGCATCTCCGGGAATGAAGTCATTAGTGTAACTGTACAGATCATTCTTCCAAATGTGAAGAATGTGACTAATTCTCCGGCTTCAGCCAATTATGACCTGCCAGGACTATCATAACAGCCCATAAATAATGTGTAACAAAATCAGGGTAATGAGTCTTCTAGAGGAAAATTAGATCCTCTGTGTCTTAACACTGTAAAATTACTTTGCTTATAAGGGCTGCCTCCTCCATTCCCAGCACTTTCCGTTGCTCTGCTGGCTGGTCCTCAGAAATGGATGTAACTTGGCCAGGAGTCTGCTGGTCCTGGTAGCTGTGCATTCACCATGTTTGTTTTCAGCTGGTTGGGCTGTTTCCTCTTTACCTATCACTGCTTAACTTGACTTTCAAAGGTTTTCACTGATAAAACTTGTTTACTTTATTTAGACCTTGCTCTTTCTTTAGCTGTTTCAACACATCCTGACCAGGCCTGGGACTGTCCCAACAGAGCTGAGTCTTTGTCACAAGAAAGCTTCCAAAACCAATACAAGCTAGAAGTTAACTTTGAGGGCATTTCTGTTTCTCTTCTGTCCCTAAATCCTCCCAAACCCTAAGTAAGAAGGAAAAATAACTAAGAAAATCAGTGTTACATGAGCCTTTTCTTTCAAATATGCTTTCCCCAATGTTTTACAGCTGTGTCTCATCGGGGAAGTTATTGTTGGATCACTGTGTGGGCTTAAAGGACTCACACCCTGGTAGAACACAAGCATCACTCAGGAAGATTTCTATATGTATGCAGAAATAGAGTCCCCTTAATACAGAAATGCTTGCTGGGAACTTTCCAAAGGAGATATATCCCCTATGATATGAGAACTGTTGTTGTATCAGTCCTGATGAAAGACAAAGAGGTTTCTAAGTGGGGAGATATGTTCCCTGTTTCTTGGTTAACTACAACAGAGTAACCATCAGTGGGACAGTAAGTTGCCCAAATGATGTAGTACTTCCAGTTGATTGCAATGATCAAATGGATTCTATGAAAACCAGGTTTCCTGCTTACAGCAGAGGAGCATTTCATGTGCTTCACCAAGTCAGTTATTAGGTGTTTCAATACCAGCCTGAGTCCTGACAGATACAAGACTGGGCTGACTATTACCAAACCAAGGGTCCCTAAAGCATTGAAGCCTTTAGCAATTCCACCTTGCCTTTAAAGTAAAAAATGAAACATTTTGGGCCATACTTCACCTGAAAGGAAGAAGAGGCAGCGTTGCTCCTTTTTACCTTACCCACTGCTGAGGCACAGTTTCTCTATAGATAATCTGGCATCAGAAGCCTACAAGTCAGAAAGCGCACAAGAGCCAGCATGCAGAATCTCATATCCCCTCCTTCCTCTCTCCATCTCCCTATTAGAATTAACATGCCAGCATGGGGGAATTACCAGGCTATGACAGATAGATTGGAAACATGGAAAACCTGTAACTGAATTTACGCCCTGACATCACTTTTATCTGCTGTAATGGAGAGAATGAGGAGCGTTGAATCCCTCAGCATACAGAAATGGAAGTTTGAAAGCCCTTAGCATTGCACAAATGTTGGCAGCATATTTTATTTACTGCATCATTAGAGGTTAAAGAGACTCATTCTCCAGAGGATTCATTTTTTCATCCCTTAATATCAATTAAAGCTAATTTCAGCTCTACCCTAATGATTAACATAAAATATGGGAAAAGCTCTAACTGAGCATTTCTGTTCATTACTTCAATTCTCTTGTATTGCTAGGGCACTTTATAGGTACTGAGGCAGCTTTATATCACCCATGACACAGTTTATCTTTCCTTCAGAGCTTTTCCTTTTTGTTGCTGAACACTTGAAGATGTTGCAAAAAGATGCACAAAATACTTTTAATGATATGGAGCAAAGTTTGTATTTAACCAGTTCATAGGGATGCTCTCTACAGGCTTTCCTACATGGCTGGGTGCAATGTCTAGGTACAAATCTAGTTTGTTACATGGTCTACAGCTTCCATCTCTCATATATATAGATACATGTATGTACAAAATGCACAAGTGTACTCATATATTTATGCAGGCAGAAGTTTACAAATGGAGAGGGGAGGACATTATAACTGTTCAAGGGAAAATGAAATACCTTGCCTGCCACTTAGGAACTGAAGCCAGTCCAGTACAGCTGGATGCATTCACCCATCTTTGCTTGGCAAAATACTAGTTCCATCACCACACCATTGAGTGCCCAGAAACATAAGTTATAGCTCATCCCCTGCACTATATCAGGGCTTCACTCAGCCCAGCTGAGAAGGTTCAAGTGCCTCACCACAGCTCTTCCATCCTGGGGTGTCCAGCTGGTTTTGCTTTGGAATCATAGGACTGGAAAACACACTTGGAAAAGAGACCACACAGAGCAACCATCAGTCTTGCACTGACTTACCCTGAACTCAAACCTTTTCAGAACTTGTCTACTTGCACCCTAATTTTAGGGTATTTATTGTTCACACACACTAATCTGGGATCAATCTGCATCCAAAGGTCACAGCAAAAAGCCAGAGGGAAGGTGAGGAGTGATACAAATGCTCCCAAGAAGGTCACCTGCTGCCACTTGGGCTGCTCTCTGATGGTAACCACACATCAATCAGCCCACCAATAGCTTTAGCAACATGTATGGAAGCAAGCAGATGTCTGATGCTCGCAATGATTATAACAGACTCCAGTAGAAATCAGCAGAACACAGAAGTGGGAGACATGCATTTGCAGATTCCCCTTGCCAAGAAATGAATTGTTTCCCATTCTGGCTGTTGTACTCCTGTCCTGTCATACAGCTCTGCCCCAGGACTCCACACTGAGCTATGTGCATCTTCTCAGACAGGTCACAGACCCCACCACTCCTGGTTTTCCTCATCTTTTCAAGACTGCAGGTGGCTTTCTGCCTCCCCCTCCTGAATTTCCATGTTTAGCTTTCAATGACTGGAATTCATTTGGCTGGGAGTAAGTGAAACAGCTCCCTTAAGTGGAAGAGCTACCTAATAAAGTTTTAATGGAAGGTATTATTTCTGGTCTTTACATTACATTAAAAGCCAGTCAGGAAATGAAAGCCCAGGAGGGTTAGGATTGTTGGAAACTCAGCAAGAGAGTCTTTTCTTCAGGGAGTTCGCAGTCTAAATGTTGCCCCAAGAAACAGAATGTGTGACAAATACAGACAGCTTGTGCTATTGCAGACTGAGCAAGCATGTGTAGATATATATACATACATGTGAATATATACACACACAGGGGTATCTATTTTGTCTTCGGGGAGACACTCCAATACCAGGTCTTGTATCAACCAGGGCAGTGTCTGAAGTGAGCAGCTTAGAGCTTAGACCATGGCACAGCGCATTTACCTGCTCCGAGGTACACAACTGCCTTTTACCAGTGACATTTAAACACTAAACCCACTGCTGTCTTAAGGGGCTTTGTGTGTGTGTGTGACAAATAGAATTGCTCAGTTTGGGCTCTTCACTAACCCACAACCTGAACTGAAGAAACCTTCTCGCCACCAGTTCATAGCTGTGATTTTCTTGCTGTGCTAAACTTGTGTGCAGCAGCAGCAAGAGCATTACAGCAATTTGGTGTCAGTAGCAACAGCAAATCCGAGCAGTCCTCAGCCTCCCTGTGGAGGGACAGTGACATTCAAGCACATATCAGGAAAGAATTAGAATGGGTCAAGTTTCTGTAACGTTGACCTTTAAGTTTAAAAAGTCAACCTTTCAAGTGAAGTTTGGCTGCCAGGGACCACATTTACTTATTGATGTTTAAGATGGTTTTGTACCAACTTAAACCTAAAAGAATACAGGTTTTCTAAGATGGAAAGTAGAGATTTACACTGTCAGCAGCTCCAAGAACTATAGAGACCCAGCACTTCAGAATCTGCCCCCCAGCTAAAGTATCCAAGTACTTGGATCTGGGCTACTGCAGATCCCACCCTTACGTATACCTGTCTCTAACCTGTGCTGCTAATCCTGACCAGATAGCCCTGAACACATCCAAGCATAGCTTGGGTGCCAACATTGTCCTCAAGTCAAACAGATTTTAAAGCTGTTTTAAAGCAGCAAAAGGCAAACTTCAAAATGCCAGAGAATAAATCTTCATAGGGACCCAGCAGACCCAGAGGAGGAAGCAATGAAGTTACCGCAATGAGAACACAATGCGTCAAAAGACAGAACTTGGCAATGGCATCCAACAAGAAGCCATCACAGGGAAGAGGCTGGACCCACTTCTGTGCTAACCCAGCTTTAAGGGCAGCAAGAACAATAGTAATTAAAATGCATGGTCACAACCCCCTGCACAACAGCTTCTGGCACGGGTTTGGCTTGTTTACTACACAGCCCCATCAGCTCTGTGCTGGGTTTTCTGCCTTCTCTCTGCTCACTCGGCAGCAGCTCCAGAGAAGATACCTGGAATTTTGCTCCGAGTTTCAGATATTGGTTTCCTTTGCAGCACCTGCTCCTTTGCAAGAGGACAGGAGCCACCTCCAGGCTCCCTCCCTCAGTACATGCTGCACATGCATATTATTTGCCACGTTTACTCAATACTTGCCGAAACCCTTGGGGGTTAAACCTTGTTGCCTCTGCCCATCTGTGTATTGACTCCCAGGTAGACTTTGAGACCCAGTAGCCAGCCCCTCTGGGCTGTTGAGTTCAAAGGGAATGTTCCCACTCTTTAATTCACCCCTGAAGCCACAAGGAAGGAAAATAAAGTCATCGATCAGCCTCTTCCTTCCTCACTCCTCATTCATAGCAGTGCAGGAAAGGACATCAGGCCAAACAGCAGTGGGCTGAACACGTGTCTGGGTGCGACCCGCACATGCCTCTGTCCCAGGGCAGTAATTGCCTGGCCAGCCTAATCCCCCAAGTCCGAAGCTTTCCATAACAAATAGCTGTTGGAATTGCACATTTCAGTATTCATCTTTCATTTGTAATTGCATTTTAAATCCATTTCCACAGCATTTGCTGGAATTCAACTAAAATTGCTTTCAGAAATATGGGAAAACTGAGGGTGGCTATTTTTCCCAGGCAAGCTTTATCTCACCTCTAAAGCACAGCCAACCATCCAAATCAGAAGGTGGGATACCTGAGAAGGGTTCATCAGAAGCAGCATTCTTAAAGCACATTATATACTTGTTAACCTAGCCTGCCAGGTGAGAACTCCAAATAGCTCATGTTTGATGGCTGCCACTGAAAACCAGTAATAAAGACACCTGGCTTTGAGATGAGTGGGATCCAAAAGGATTCATAACTCAGGTGGTTTCTTGGGAAAGTTGTGTGGAAGAGAGCGTACACAAGCAATGCTGTGCTGAGACACAGGGGAGAGGTAGCTAAGCCAGCTAAAAAGGATCTTTAACTTCAAACCCACCATGAGCAGTAGGTGGGCTTTTTGAATAAGGAGAAAATTCATTAACTTCATGTCAAAGATCGCATAGAATTTAATGAAATCCTTAAGTAAAAGATGCTAAGCGTTTCCTAGGCCTCCTGGATCTTTCCCTTGAAGATCTGCTAAGAAATGTGATGGAACTGCTCCACTTTAGCACCATGCTGCGAGACGAGATGCTATCCTGCTATATGTTCTTTTTTATAGCCCACTTGCTATTTTTATTCCTGTTCTGCTGTGGAAGTGTTTGCTAATAATATGATGGGATGCTTTGTCATGAAAAACCCTGGTATCATTTATCTGTTTCTGAACAGAAATTCATGTCTGAGTGCCTTCCAATAGCACATTAAGTGATATGGCTACACATCTGTCACCATAACCATGAATGTTCTTCATCATTTCCCTTGCTGTTTCCTTTGAAAGAAAATTGTATAGACACACAGCACAATGACTTGTTTTGGATGGGGTTGTGGTTGTGTGTGCTTGCACTAGAGAAAGTTAAGATGAAGAGGTCTATCTTTCAACTGAAGATTGATGTTTGTTATGACATTAGATCTTCACATAGTTGTCAATGGTCTTGGATCAGTCACCTGGAAAGGCTTTGGGTATATTTATGCAGCCGGCTGCTGTGTTTCCTATGCATACCTGTTAGGTTTAGCTATACCTGGCTAGCCAAGCATGTTAGAAAATATCGGATCTAAGCAGGACTTCCTGATCACATCAAGAATATGGGTCATTTTCCAGAGGTGCCAGCAGACCTCACATTTCCTGGAAGCACTGGCTTTTCTGTTTCATCTGCACAATGGTAGAAGTCTGCACTGCCTGTGCACAGGAACGTGAGGGTGGCAGAACAGCTAGCAAAATATCCCTAAAGAAGATGTTGGCTTGACTTGGTCTTGCCAGAAAATCCACTTGGCATATGGCAACGGGGATGGCTGAAGCAGCCCATGGGCTGGGGAAGGGTGTCCTGGGATACTTCCTGTCATAGCTAAGCTGCGGCTGAGCACCCCTGTGCCATATGGCATTGTAGTCAGTAAACACACCTGCTTGTCACACATGAATAAACGGCACTGCTTAGTGTTTCTGAGGTGCAGGGCTGTTACTCCCACTCTTTCTGCCTCAGAACCAGTTGATTATTCATGTTCTGAACCAAAATCTCTAAGTAGTTTGAAGATGAGGACTTGTAATTCTACTCCCTTCTAAAAGAGGCCTGATCCAAATACTGTCAAACTTTTTAATTGATTTTCCAATGCTTTGGAAAGTACTTATAAGTTCTGCTGGAATAGATCTCATTCTGGAGAAAACAAAGTGGTGGGATCAGTATCAAACCCATAAGAATTTTTATGGAATTTAAGTAGTATACAACTGCAGAGCAAAACATGTCACTTGAGGCTCTACCCATAGGAATATGCTCACGCCGGACTGTGATCTTTTGCTATGATAAGTGCAAAGATTTTTTGCATTCATTGTAGCTGTCTTAATTTTTTGACAGGATACAACTGACTATGTTGCATATGTAGCTAAGGATCCTGTTAATCGGAGAGGTAAGTTAGAAATATCTATTTGGCACCTTTTTTCCTTTGAGAAACATGAATTATTCATGGTATAATTCAGTTGAATTTTTTTTCCCCAGGAAAAAAAGAATAAATACAGACCAATAAAACAATTGCCTTTGACAGAGTAATGGAAAGATTATGTAGCAAAAAAGAACAGCCATGCACAAGTCAGTTCTCAAACCTGGAGCCTACAGGTCTTGCCTGTAGTTCATCTCCCAATATCACTTTGATTCTCTTCATCTCTTAAATTAAATGCTTGCCTTAACTTGGCTGCGTGAGCTTCTAGGCAACAGTTAACTCTCACCTACACCCAGTCACTATGCAGGAACTAAGCAGTCCTCTGATTAAGTCTCCTGATGAGGCAGCTGAATCTGTTAGGTGTTTTTGGTACATGCCTAATCCTTTCTGGCAGAATCAGATTCTTTACCAGGTAGTGAGCTTTCAAGCCAGCTTGCTGGAGGCTGTAAATCCTTTTTCTCAGTAAAGTTTTATTTAACATTGGGTTGCTCTGTGAGCGAGCAGTCAGGGACAGCAAGCCTCTCGTTGATTGTCTTCAAAGACCCAGTTCAGATTCTTAAAAATAAAAGTAAATTATGGGAAGTGCAAATTACAGTCTGAAATAATAGGTACAGAAAATATTCCTGCTTGTAATGCAGAAAGCATGACTAGGTCTTAATGTTAGATACAAAGTGTATTATGTACTTGAGAACCTACTTATTATTCATAGATTCATAGAGAAAAGAAAGACTAGCTCCAAAAAAGGACTCAGGCACTTCCAACAGGATTTCTGCAGAATTCAGACACTTTCACTCCAAATGTGAACCCTGCAAACCCTGAGCTGCCACCTTACCATGGGCACAACTATTTCTGCAGGTTCTGTATTTTGTCACCTTTAATGATTTTAGATACCTTAACAACCTGTTGTATCAATGTGCTGAGATGTCCAGACTTGAGAGAGTTAGCTCGTAAATAATACCTGCACTAGTATACTACTATGCTGAATGTCAGTGAAACACCTAGAAAACATAATGAGTGGGAGGTAGGGTGATAGTCCAGTTCTTTGCCATGCTGGTAACGGTCGAACGTGTGTCCCCGATTAGAAAGACTCTGGCATCAAACTGCAGGCTGTATGGTGCAGACCTTCCCACCCCACCTGCTTTAGCAGTACCTTTCTGCTAAACTGGAGGCTGATTCAGTTCTGAAAGATCTCAGTGGCAATACAGTGGACCAGTACCACAGACCAGATGTGTGTACTCTAGGGTTTGGAGGAGCCCTGTGCTCTGTCTTCTGTTCCTGTGTAAGTGGATTTTATATATAAACTGTTTCATAGACTATGTTCCTTATATCTAAGTTGGATGTGTTTAGCCTTAGCTTCCTGTCACTGTTCGTTGTTGAGCTAGTCTATCCTAGATTGAGGATTCATCTAAACACCTGCTGTTGTCTTCCTGTAGGGTATTTAGTTCAAGCCATTTCTAAGTTTTCCTTAGGAAAAGTCTGACAGGGTGAACTCTGTTGATCTCCAGCTGCAGTGCATGCCCTCCATCCTTCAGATAATTTCTGTTCCTCCTTCTTTCATTTTTCTGCATTGTTTGAAAAAGGGAAATGACGCCTGTTATTATTTGGAGTAATCTAGTATTACTGCCTGCAATCTATAACAGAGGCTGCACCTTCTTACTCGCTTTTGTTGTCCTCGTCATTAGCTGGTTTCTCATAAGTCCTGAACCACTGTTATCTCACATGAAATTCTTTCATGCTGCAATCTTTAAGCCTTCTGCATTATGTTTTTCCCCGACTGTGTGTGTACATCAGTGGTTTGCAGATTGGTGAGTTTACATGTGACCAGTATTAAACCACATTGTTTTAAAAGGTCTATTGTACCAAGGGGTCTAGGTTGCCCTCTTTCACTATTGCTGGTCAGTCTGTCAGTCTTTGTGTTATCTGCAAGTAGTTTAGAAATGAGTCCAAATTTACTTCTCTATCTAGTGAAAAATGTTACTACTGCTGTTACAGACACTAGCACTGATGCTCTCACTGGCATATTAGACTCATTCTGCCCAAGTGAAAAAAGCTCTCTTCATACTTTATATTCTGGATCTAGCAAGCTAGAGACTGTCTGTCTTCTGCTGTAACATTCACAAGAAATCATCTCTGTGTGAGCCAAACTCTCTCATGCTTTTACAAGAAGCACATCTCTTACCTGGTGAAAGTCCATTCACGTATCCAAGGAAACAGGTTACTCATTATGTCACCTACCAAAACTACTTAATGACTCATGCTTCATTTCAGCTCTAGAGAGGTTTAGCAACGAGCAATGTAGTCTCTTTAAATCCACACTCCAGTTATAGAATACAGAAATTGTAGCTTTGGTTGGCTTAACTACTTTTGGTCCACGTTCTTGTAGGTAAGGCTGCACTTTATTTGGGGGTGGCTTGTTCACTGCCACCAGCAGAAGGAGTGAACAGCAGATGTGCTGCTGCTAGCCAGGAATGTCTGCCTCTGTCTTTGAACGCACAGAGGTCCTGTTTTTGACTGCTGAATCCACTTCCAGCATGCGGCTAAGGGCATTACTGCCTTGAATCAGGCATTGCCTCAGCATGCTGCTCAGCACAGCCGGTGCTATAAGATGAGAAGAAAGTATCACTGGCTCTGTTTAGCAGGGCAGCACTGTGACTGGTGTTATCTTAGGCTGTGAGAGGTGCTGCTGAGGGAGAGCATATGTGCCCTGGTCATTCCATACTGGCATAATTGCAGGTTTCTTGGCCCTTTATTCTGGCCTCTTCAAAAGTCTGTCCAGCAAGCTGAGAAGTCATTGCTAAACTTCCTTAGTCTCCCTATATTGTTTCAACTAAAATTATGTCACTCAAATGTCAGGACCAACCCTTATTTGTAAGACACTGTCAACCAAAGCACTTGATTCCACTGGGCCGGACTCAAGGTATATACTAAAATGCAGTTTTTAGCTGAAGAATTTATTTTCAGGTTATTAAAGCAGTTAGGGGTGGTACAAATTAGTAACTTTAAAAAAGGTCCAACTGTACTGTGGCAGGACTTGGGAAAGAACTAGAGTTTCAAATTTAGTCCAGGCTGTAGCCAGTAGACCATATGCTTTTCCAGTACTGAATATGGAAAATGAACTTGCCTGTGCTTTTCTGAATATCATTCAGACTGTTAGCTTCCAGCTTTTAAGACCCAACTACATTCCTGCAACATTAGGTGAGTTTGCCTGTTCATGTTGTCACATAAGATGATACTTCCAAACCGTCTGATTTAAAACTGGGATGGATTTGACTGCTCAGGCAGTTGATAAAGGTTTCTTCATCTCCTATAGGAAGAGAGCTTGCGTTGCCAGCCTCCCTCCTTACTTCCTCTGTCACACTGGGTTCAGAGAGGTGGTGCATGGGGGAGTGCTGGAGTTAATGGAGGTGCTGGCTCTGTGCTCCCCACTGATTCTACAGTTTGCTGGGAGCACGTCCATACAGACAAACAGGAAAAGGTACCAACCTCTGTATTACTGGAATCAAATAAAATGAAATAGTAGGAAGTATCCTAGTTATTTTTCCTCCCTCAGCTTGTAATTTGGGAAATTCTGGAAGCTCAGAGGAAGTGAACAGCTTGCAAACTTGGCATGAATAGACATAAAACTGAAGTGGTAATAAAATTGAGGAAAGCAAGGAAAGCTTTTTTTGTTGTTACTATCTACTAATATTTTTATAATTTCAACTTAAATCTTTGTTAGAATTCTTATATAATCTATTGCATTCAGATAATATCAAGTGAAAAACTTTTATAAAACTGATTTGTGGTATTGCAGTTGCACAACAAAGCAATTTTATGTAACCTTCAAAAAGACCCCATTGCCTGAAATTCACTGTGCCATCACTGAGTTTTATTGAAATGTGCATACCATGAATAGGGCAACTATACCTGACATGTAGGTGTTTTGTCATAGGGCAGTGCAACCCACCATAACGTAAACAATTATTTGCATGCACACGTGTCAAATCTTTTTCATTTAGCTTGTCATATACTGGAATGCTCTGATGGCCTGGCCCAGGATGTCATCAGCACCATAGGGCAAGCGTTCGAGCTTCGATTTAAGCAATACTTGCGATGCCCTTCTAAGGTACCTACTTTCCATGATAGGTGAGTGCGATTGCAGAAGGCTGCTAAAGGATCTTCTTTAGCTTTGTATTTACTTAATAAAATGTGCTATGGATGCAGTTGCTGGAGACAGACAGGATTTAAACACTTAAAAAAGGGATTTCTGCTGAATTAGCAAAGCAGCATTTGCCTAATGAGTATGGAAGGAGCACAGTCATTTTAAGAGAATGGGCTAAATATGGGTTTCATAATAAACTTATTGAAATGATCATATGTTTTCTGTTGTAGTTAGTAGGCAGAGTTGGATGGCCAAGAATGGATGTTATTTGTGGCATTTCCTCATTGTTACTGTCATAGCAGCTCTATCAATTTAGATGAAGTAAGCTAGAGTTGCTGGGCTTCCAAAATTACTAGTGATGTTTCACTATTTCTGATATTAACCAGGATGAAGTTTTTAGGAATGTGATGTATTGTAGAGAGGCTTTGACTGTATTGTTCTTTGGAGGAAACAAAATCTGTCTGCTTGTGTATGCTTGAAAGGTTGGGATATAGCATTCTGTTTTCTTTGGTGAGCTGTGTTTTTGATATGAATTATTATATGCTTGCTAACATTAGTACAAATTCCAGTGAGCTGGTACCCTGTGTAATCTCTTATATCAAAGTGTGTATATAGTGAATATAAAATGCTACTATCCTGATCTGCAAGCATTCTGTACTCTTTTAGTTTACTTGTGTAAATGACTGTTAAATGTAGACTGAAACCACAAATCCTACCTCTTAACTTTCTGAAATTCTTCCAGATTTGTACTGGTGATAAAGCAGCCATAATTAAAGTCAAAGTTTTAGAGCGTATTCAATCAATCAAGTAATAATATTACAAATACTACTGTAAGGTTAAATAAAATTGTTTGTTAATATAGTTTATAATCTTCTTTAAAGCTAAGTAAAACCATCCTTTCCTCAGTATGAAGAATTTAATCCATTGTAAAGGGGTTTTAGAGTTTGTCTAAGCAGAGAAGGTCTGCTGCATGATCCATCATGGCTTCCTGACTTGTAATGGTAGCTGGTTTGTCAAAATAATATGCAATGGTGATTCCCTGGCAGGCAGTCTTAATATGCTGCAAGTATCAAGCTGTAAGTGACTTGTGAGCAAGGGGCAAAATAAAACACTTTCTTACAGGATGCAGAGTTTTGATGAGCCATGGATGGAGGAAGATAATGAGCCAACAGAACAACATGCCTATTACAACAACATCCCAAATAAAATGCCCCCCCCTGGCGGCTTCATTGATGCCAGGCTCAAAGCAAGACTTCCCACTGCTGCAGATACAGCTCAGGTCAGTGTAGTTGCATCTTTGCCATCCTGCTGATGGATCCCAAATTTTTTAAAAATGTGTATTTTAAGATGGTTACATTTGGACCATTTATAGCTCATAGTCCTTCATGTGTGGCTACCTTCCTTTTGAACAGGCAGCTACAAATTAGGCACGTTCAGAACAAACAAAAGGAGATGATTTCCTCATGGTGTTAAAAGATTACAGAGGTTCAAAGAAGAGAAATCCACTGAGGGTCACTACATCTGTATGCTTCAGAGAGTATCAAATAATGCGCACTAACTGGGAAAGATTTGATGCAGAATCATTTAAACGATCTAGGACAATCATTACTAATGGTTCGTTATGTTAATAACTCAGTAGTGATCAGTGATCAGTAATCAGTAGGTTTCCACCTCACATTTCACTGAGGTCAGCTTGGTTGTCTCTGCCAACAGATCTTGCTTTTGACAAGAGTCTCTAGATTCTAGATTTTGCTTTTGACAGCAATCTCTACCATTGCTTTTGAAAGTTTGACTGTGGTATCGACGTAGCCAACTCCAAGAGGACTTTTCAGATGCAGCACACCTCTGCTTAAATCCAGAAGTGCCTTGTCTGTAGACAACATCCTTCCTTCAGTACCAGAATGCATGCCCTGGGACTGATCTGAGTTTTTCAGCTCATGCTTGGAGAGTGCTGGGGGCATCTTCTGGCCGCAGGTGTGTTTCTGTGGAACGCTTTTCCAGGGCATAGTTGTCAGGGCTTGTTGTGTGAAGACAAATGTATTGGAGGAGATAATGCATCATTTGGGATTGCAGGGGTTAATAAAAGCAAGGGGCAGGGAAGTTTACATGAAGGTCACCATAATATCTTACTCCTACACAAATGCATTTTTGCTATATGTATTCTGACACCATGATGAGTTGGAAATGAAGAGTGGGAGTACACAGAATACATGCCAAGGAAACTGTTAGAGCCCTTCATAATTTATCTGAGCATTTTAAAGGCAATTGAAAATTTGTTTGCACATGTGTCCATTCTAGTCTGCAGCAGGATTGGGAGGAGAGCAAACCTATTACCAGAATCGTCACTTAGGAGACAAATTTGGTGAAGACTGGCATCGTGTGCCTGTTAAGCAAGGTGAGTTTTACTAGTTTTCGCTGTAATACTGCAGGAGGTCTCGAATGAGCAAAGCATGTGATTCTGATGCCTCAAAGTCTTAAGTCAATGAACTGCATTTTGTGATAGATTCCTTTTTCCTGAATTTTAACGTTGATGGCAGAGAAAAGCATTTGGTAATTACTTCTGGATACATTATTAAATGCACACCTTCATAAAATCTTATCTTTTGCACAGCAGTGCACAAATAGAGTTGCCCCAAATCTTTAGTTCTCTAGCTTGCCATGTCTTAAAACTCCAGGGTATTTAAAGACAGGCTGCATGGTCTGTTCTGAAAATCTGCCCCACTGCTGTATGCAAGATGAAATTTCCAAAAGAAGAGCATAATGTTAGCAGGTTTTTTAAATATGGAGCAATGCATGTGTTTGCATATGATCTCTGCTCCATGAATAACAAATAATGCTTAATGTTCTTTTTGTTGTTGCATATGAATTTTAAGCAAATCCCATCAAAATATACATACACAATTTCACCCTATCCACCTTTGTGTGACAGCTTTACTGTGTTTCTGGGGACACTTTTCAAATGCCAGAATATGTTATCTGCTGTTAGTTTACACAGATTTGAGGATTTTATTCCATTTCCTCCTCTCGTGACTCCCCAACCGAATATCATTTTTGAAACTGACAGTCTGTATTTACAAAAGTTTTCTTTTCTCCTGAATAATACCTGTCCCCAAACCTTCATTGAAACTGGATACAGTAGAATATCTACATTGAAAATGGTTATAGTTCTGAATCCATTCATCAATATTTCTTTCTATTAGATACTGCAGTTATTGACTTTACATTTCTCCAGGAAGTTTTAAACGTGTAGTAATGGGATGTGATGTTAATTGGTCATTATAACAACACTGTTCTGTTGAATACAAAAAAGAAGACAAAAAATC